>JANQDE010000025.1:2193166-2207088 GCA_037157785.1 Cephalotes varians | reverse complement strand
ATAATAAAATAATATAACATAAAATACATAATATAACATGATAGAATAATATAAAAGTAATAGGAATATGATAGAATAACAACGCAGTATAATAATCATCATATCGTGTAACATCATGAAATATACGTAGACTTGGATAATATTCAACACAGAAAGAGAGAGATTACATCTATTTTTAAAATCTCTGACTAATTTTTCGCGTCGTTGTTCCTGCGATATTTATAACATGAATTCATTGCTATTTTTGAGTAATTTCGAAATGCGATACAATTTAGAATGCGAACGAGATTGCTCGCCGCAATTCTATAAGTTTGATTTAGCAAGTCTGTGATTTGTTACAAAAAAATCGGAGCACCTCGGGAAAAATCGTCACTTTATTTCGGAGAGTTTTGTTATCGGCGCGATCGCGATCGCGGAAGCTCGCGGTCGTGAAACGCCCCGACTTTATTCGCTCTGACGAGCGTAACGTATGCTATTAAGAGCGTTGTTATGAGACCTCACTCTCTCTCTTCGTCGGAACGAGACCTTTCAGAGACGCTCGCGTTAAACTAACCGTACTTTAACTAAGTTTCCCGAGAAGCACAGGCGGGAATAAACGGAGACACTCGTATCTCGTAATAAGCAAGTTCGACAAAACAGATTACCGATTTCGTATTACGATCAATCACGAACGAATTATCTTGCGTCTTGCGCTTCAGAGGTACGAGACCACAGATAGTGTAATGATATCTTCCGTTTAATTTTAAATTCCGCTCGATAGACCTCTCAATTCACATTTCAGAGAAGTTGTCGAAATAATTCGTTACGTTCAGTCGAAAATGCGTAATAATTTTTCATAGCAAAAACATTCGTCACGCGTGATTATTATCGCAAAAAACATCCATATCTTCCTTGTGTGCTGTAATTTGGAGGATGAATTTAGGATCGAATAATCAAAATATATTATGTTAATATTATAATATTACAATCGCAATTGTTGATGCAATTAACTTTTTCATGGGGATGTCTAGAAAAGAAGATGAACGCTGCGAGTACCATCTCGTCCTTCAGCAATATAATTGGATTTCGCTTCGTTGCCTCTCAGTTTATACGTAGCGAGACGTAAATGCATAATAATTTATGCTTCGTTGTTGCAACTCGCTAGAATGTTAGACAGGGTCGTGTGCCGTGAGTTGGACACGTCTGAGTTGCACGGATCAGATCTCATCCACACGGATATGGATGGTTCAGGAACTCTGGTTTAATTAACGAAAAGTTATACAGCATTCCACTATTTATATTTCATTTAACCGTATGTTGTAACGCTCGTTACAATTAATACATTACAATTAACAAAAAAATTCTCTCACAAATTACATTGTACTTCAACAAATTGTATCTTTACTTTCGTGTTATTAAAAAAAATTGTATTGTACATATTTTATATATATATATGTATATATAATTTTTAAAAAATTATGTTATATTATTTTATAAGTTTAATTAATTTGTTATGTTAATGGTATCTTTATACAGCTGAACATATGATTATTAGTTTCATAAATACAGCTTATCGTAACAAGATTTCATTAGCAGAACTTAATTAATTATGCAAATTAAGAATATTTTAATTTAATAGACTTTTCACGCAATGAAATGCAATATACGCATAAAATAATTCTTCATTAAGAAATTAAAAAAAAAAAGGGAGAACACCGTGTTGCTTTTGCTGTTTGAGGAAACAAACATCGTATTATTGATCCTAAATTCTGTTTAACCGCTAATTAGTCGCCAGCAAATCCTCTTTTCTCCCGGTGGTGCACGCTCCGCAGCGGGCGGCCTTGTCGTTATTTTCGTTATCGATATTATGACGTCGTTATCATTTGCTTGGCGCGCGGCCGGAGTCTGCGGAGGCTGGCGGAGCGGAAGTGATAACGTCAGAACCATTCGATCGTCTGCGAACTATCGTCGGCCATGGCTATCGATAAACCCGATGTAGTGGCGTGAATATCAACAAGTTGCGCGGACGTACCGGAAACATTTGTCCTTCTGCGTCTGATGCGAAATGTTTCTCCCGTCGTTGGTTCGCTGAAAGAGAGAAACATTTCGCGATAAGATTAAGACGTGAGATGTCACCGAGACTGTAAACGTCAAGCGTGAATTTCTCGCGGTCGATTTTTCCTTACAAAAGATACTCAAAGCGGAGCACATAGACTCTTCGTTCGTTTAAAGTAACGTTGCCTTCGAAATTTTTTAAATACTGGCAACCGAGATATTTGATTTCTAAAGATTAATTTCCGCCGAGGAATATTCTATCAATATATGAAGATCGTTTGATTATTGACGTATCAATTTCTCGCGAAGAGGCGGATTTTACCGTCTCAAAAAAATCATTTTTCCCGAGATGTTCATTCGTTCCTCGTTACATTTTAACCGGAACGTGTCGAGGTATAACATATCTTAATTCACATCCATTCATATTCATAATCCATTAAGTTGAATGAATGACATGTTCGACATCAACGATCGAGCTTGATGTATATCCTTGAGAAAACAGGATGCAGGACGTGCTCAGTCATGCATGGTATTTGCATTTCCGAGCGCTCGGACGAGAGTTCGCGGTGTTCATAAAAGTTTTGTCATTTCCCTTCCATCCCCCAAAAGCCCACGTGATTTTATGGATGTTTGTCGCGCGTGAAACTTGAGAAAAAAAATCTCAGTCGCTTCGACATAATTTTATCGACGTGTATCGATACTTCGAGACTGGAACAACATCAATTAATGGTGTAGGCGTAAATGGAAAATCTATAATATGCTCTCGGCATGTAGCAGATTTTCTCCTATTATCACACGATGATTAATTAGGCTAAATCAAAAGTCTCAATGCAGACGTACTAATTCTGTCGAAACAGAAATCTTCTTCGTTCTTTCTTAGAATTAAAATGCCTTCTTGATTAATGCGATTTGTAAAATTGTTTTCACTTAATTTTATTTTAATTAGGTTTAATTAAAATTGTCTAATAATTGTTTTGCTATAAAAACATTTTTCCAATTGAGCAAGTAGTAAAATATTATACGATGCCAAACTCGATACTCAATTCACTTTTTGCATTGCTCGATTTCAATTGTTCGATAAATTGTGTCCAACATTTGCCTGAATCTTCGAATTCAATCACTAATTGAGCTCTAACATGCAGTCTCGATATTGTCAATACYAATTCATAAAGCAATTAATTAATTGATGCATCGCTGAGCTTCTACTCCTGTATACAACACCGCGATAAAGGATTACTATCAATATATTGGTCAAAGTAAAAAATATTTGTAGTTTAATAGCTTTTTGTATATTTGTTTCATACGCAATAAAACCATCTAAATTGTATTCATTTTAATTGCAATGTAAAAATAAAAATTTTGTTATTTCAGCGTTTGAGCCACGTTCAATTTTAAGGTAAATTGAAAACGATTTCACTGTTTAAGATATATATATCTCTCTCTTTCTTAGATTAATTAATAATTATTATATATATATATAATTATTAATTATGTAGGATATCTCCAAATATTTACAGTAAATTAATTCTCATATTATTCTTAATTGTAAGAATACATTTCTTAAATTCTTTTTTATTAGGAATTTTTACTATTCTTTTTCGATTGAAGATATTTTTGCACAGGAAATGCCTTAAATAGGATTCTGCTTTTAAGCCTCACTGACTCTCTACCACGACATTAGATTTAAAAGCCACTTAGATACACTCGACAACAACTTACAGACGAGTCTTCGTATTTCAGTGCACAAATTCTTTTCTACGGTACTTTAACTTTTTTGTAATGTGTTATTTCTAAATATATATAAAGTGCTGTTCATAATTTTAATTCAAAAATTATTATTTAATGTTAAATTTCGAAGTTGTAAGATTGAGAACAAAGATTTTGCTAAAAAATTTCCGACAAAACGATTCATTTCAAATTAGCAAAAATTTGTTTAGAACATTAAACTAACAAAATTAAAAGTGTTTTTTATTATAATTTGAACAAATAATTTTTTCACATTCAAAGATCCGTTGTTAAAATTGTGAAGAAGTTTTTAAAACGTAGATTTTTATTAACTCTTTATTGACAAGGAATTTTAAGAAAGCTCAACATAATTTGAATCGCTAAAATTATTATATAATATATGTAAGAACAATCTCTGCATATAGAATTCACAGTATAAATTGGACAGTAATATTAATCAAAATATAATAATCAAAATAGGATATATGTAAAGTTGATAAGAAAATTGTGTCGCTCGAAATTAGCGAATGATTTATGTTCTTCATCGAAGAGTCGACAGTTAGCATCGTAAAGATGGAGGCTTTTAATATGTAGATTTTATTCTCGAGACATCTTGACTCTTTACTCAAAAAAGCTTCTTTCCGGGGCATAACGATGGCGGGCGCACAGAAGGCATTTTCCCTTCGGAAATCGAGTCCGCAGCCCGTCGCGCTCGAAAGCGCTGGTCGAGTGGTGACCACTTTTATCGTCATCGCGCTCGCGGTCGACGATTGCAGACCGTCGTCGCATTAATTTTGTAGTATTCGCCATTGAGAGAGGTTTTTATGGTGGTCCCCTACCACGCGCGCGCACCTTTATGTCGCGGCTGAATGGACAGGGCGAGCAACGACTGCCGGCTCCTCTATGAGATAATAGGCCCGCGAGGCCGTGCCCGTGCCATTCAGGCCCCGGCAACTGATTCGGGATCGAATCGCGAGAGAAAGATCGAGAAAAGAGAAGCAAGGGCGGACATCGTCGCTACGGCCCGCAGTCATGCTCACCATACAAAACGAGTGAGTACACACCGCTTTCCGGAAGCGATACGGTCGTTCTTCAATGGAGAAGCGGGGGATGGGCGATCGGACACCCTTTCGTTGTTGACGAACGATGAAAGCCGCGTTACGCGTTCTCGACCGATTGCGCGAGGGTGAGAAAGCGGGTCGACCCCGATCGATGTCGATAAGGCTTCCGTCAGCAATTGGAGAATTCAATTCGCACTTTCTTTTAATTCATCGTGTACCGCAATGTCTTTTGTCGCAACGTGCGTCATTTTGAGATCTCGCGCAGTGAACAATAAAGAAAAAGAAATTGAACGATCGGAATTTGAGATCGATCGCGAGAGCGTTTGTCCGATTGCACCCCGCTTTTCCAGATCGCTTTCGCGCATCTTGGACCATCGTCCGTGATGCCGGTCCACGGCCTCGATCGCCAAGCTTCGCCGCTGCTTCCTGGCGGATCCAGGGCTTCCTCAGGCTTGTTAATGGCTGCACGTTGACTCGCTGCATAGAGTGAGTATGTCACTTCGAGGGTATCTGAGAAACTGCGTGTCGCGATGCATGTCGCAATGACCCGTGCAAGACCATGGACGCATTATCTCTTATCTTCTCTACACAACATACGCGCACGGGCGCGCACTCACGCACACACACTGCACGTGCGTTAAGAGCTTTTAAACTGCGATTGTACAGAGTGCGACATTGAGTTAGTTTTTATCGAATTTTCTTTCCCAACGGAGCCTTTGACGGGGTCGCGCTCGCTATGGATTCTGCGTGTGAAAGAACATAAGTGAAAGAATCTTTCGAGAGTCCGCATAGACAATAATGAAACTTCATTTTTTCCTTTGATTTCTCTGTCGAATAATCCTCCGCTTCGATATACAATTTGAGAATCGATCGCGTAAATATTTAGTGTGGAAAATTGACAAATTTTTCGCTACGAGCGACATTTTTGTTGGGGATGAATCGATTACAAATTGCCTCAAAGGCCTCACGTTTGAAAGCTTGCTCTCTGGAACACACGTGTCACAGTTTTTCACTGCAGCTTTGCATCGCGAATAGCTTTAAGCTACACGGCGAGCCTCGCGCGAGCTTCAGCTTCATTCTATAACTGTAATCAGGATACAAACTGGACGCTTTAAACATTCATTGTACACAAATACGGGGTCGCGATCTCGACTCCTCTTCATACGCAGAATAACAATAACAACGACGACGTGGAATAATCAATTTCCGTAGCGTTGGTTTCCGATAAAACAATGTTTGTCACGAATAATTCCGCGCAGAAAGGCTTAATTAATCCTCCCTGCTCATCCCTCTCTCTTCGGAAACAAACATGCGAGTTTCGCTCAACGAGGATCGCTGCTACTATCAACGTATTTTACGGTGCGCGGGGGAGCGTTTTAGTTTCCTAATGCAGAAGCCGCTTTAGCTCAATATCGAGCTCGATATCGAAAAGCAGCTTTACGATGATTTTATGCTTATTTGCGATTTGTCCGATAACCCCACTGATTGTGAATGATGCCATTGCGCGCGATAGATTTCGCATGCGAAGGGGTTTGCCAGATAAAGAGCTAATAACGTGGTATCTAATAAGTATTCATCATATTATTTATCGAATTCTTGCGTCAGTCATAAATGAAAAAATCATTTTAGATTCAAAGAACAATATAATCGAAGTATAATTTATATTCATTCTACCAATCTAGATTAACTTTAATACGTTCGAGACAGTGTCGATCTCTGAGGACCGACACTGAATTTTCTGTTTAGCTGGCGTTCCTGGGGATCGACAATATTAAATTTAAAAAATAAACTTTGTAATTCATATAATATAAAAAAAATACACTTACAGGGACCGACGTCGGAAAATTCAGTCCCCAGGGACCAACACCATCTCACCGAATTTAATTTCGATTTAACTTATTTTTCATGGATATTAATCATTTAAACGTTAACGAGTATTATTTGAGTCTCTCTCACACAGAGGCCAACTGATTAATCTATTTTTTGTAAATTTCTTAATTATAGTGCCAAAGCAGGCGATTTATTATTTCATTTTCTTTTTTTAATTTATTTTATGTAGAATTTATTTTATTTAGAATTTAATTTATTTTATGTAGTTTGGTTTCTGGGATTATCATTTATCAATGGTTAAATATAAATAAAATGTATTGTATGTACAATGTATATGTTATACGCATATCTGTTTTTATTCCGTTAATATCAGGAAAAATTTTGTGTAAATATTCGCGCTCGTTTAAAGCAGCAGATTGTATGACCTTTTTGTTATCTTTCATGTGTGTTTTTAGGTTTTTACGCCGCGACTGCAATAACAAATATTAATTAACGCATGTGTCGTGCATTTATTTCAATTTTATTTAATTGCATTGCTATGTGCCGATTTACATTGTTCAGTAATTAACCTTTAATTCTAAATGTGTCCTGTACAAACGGCTGTTTTGATTAACTTAGAGGCATGCAATGAGAATGCATATTTAAAAGAGCCAATGAAATTGTCAGGAATGCTCGCTTTGTAATCGCATCGCATTCCTCCATTCTCTTTAGCATCAAATTTAATTCCTATCGATCATGTGACGTCCGCCCTAGATTGTTGCTCATGCACTATATATATATATATATATATATATATATAGAGAGAGAGAGAGAGAGAGAGAGAGAGAGAGAGAGAATTTTTGAATATCAGCACTCACCAATTAATTTAAAGTTTATCCTTCAGTTGGACAAACATAATCCTTATTTTCTTGAATTCCCACACTCTGCTTTAAAGTATTAAGCTCATTAGAAGTAAGCTTAATCTTCAGGATTTTCGAAAGAATGGGGATTTGTGAAGATTGTGTAGAGAGACTGTGTTTTCAGGAAACAAGGATAAAAGTCTCCTCCGATTCTCGTCCTGCGATTCACTGGCATTCTAATCCTCCCTCGCGGTTCTCTTGGATTGCTCGACTCGTTAGTGGCACAAATGCAATCCTTGCATCGCCGAGGATGCTTCCACGATGTTTCAGAGTTGACCAACGCGAAACTCGAGAACACATTTATCATGAAATCCAGTTCTATATACACAGTCCAATAGAGAAACTACGTATGCCGCGTCCGTGTGTTTGCCTTCCTTAATCCTTAAATGCATTGATGTAACTGGTGATGTAACTGGTGATGTAACTGGTTCCCAAAGTTTTGCGGATGTCGTTCTGTTGGTTCCGTAAACTTTTATTAGTTGAACATCCTACTAATTAATTGATAAAAGAAAAGAATGTACGTGATAAATCGTCATTAAGAGATTTTTGCTTGACTCAAAGGTTATTTTATTTTAATAAAATAAAAAAATAATTTATTGTAATTCAGAAGAGAATCAAAATGCAGATCGATTCAGTTCAGAATAAATCGACGAAAACTCGATTTCGAAACAGAGTTCATATTATCGATAACGTAATGCAACGCGGAGGGAAGAGAGAGAGAAAATGAGAGAGAGAATAGACGAAGGGGCGCTGCTGCAATTAATTGCCTAAGAGGTGACTATCCTTCTCTTACCCTTAGCGGCAAGGCAGGCGGTGGCGATACACCATTAGATTATGCATCAACGTTGTTGTAGTGCAGTTTATTACCGTGTTACTATGCATAAAGGCGAAGGGATGCACATTGTGTGCAACGCATCACAGCCCTTTGGTTCGAACCATGGTGGTTTCCTTAGATTGTCAAAGCACCCGAAGATGACGGTAGTCTCTGAAAAGACGAATCGGTCAACCATTCCCCAACTGCAAAAATTCGAACATTCAAAAAATAAAAATACAAGTACATCATTTTTAAAGCACAAAAGATTTTAGTTTCTTCTAAATCTTATTTCTTAAAGTTTCAAAAATCTAAAGGGAGAAATGAATAAATGATTGTGAGTGAGGCGATCATTTTTTAATTTAAAAATCGGGAGCTATTAAAAAGCCATAAGAATCGTGAAGAGATTTATACGGTTTATCGATTACTTTCCGGGACGCACGTTAGGCGACGGTCCCCTTTTTTCCGCCCCGATGCGATATTAATATCGCGGCGCCTATTTCGCCCCTGTTTTACGGCGATGGCGGTTTCTTCTCGCTGACGTTATTAATTTCTTCTTCTTTAATGTGTAGGCGCGCGTACAAAATCAGACGCTATTCAAAGAGACAGTGCCGTTCCTGATAGCAGCTTTTGACTTTGCCACCTTCGAGATCGACATCAAAGAGCAATGAAGATTCTCATTCGTTGCGATCGCTTAATCCCTTCCCCTCCTTCCTCCCTCCCTCTCTATCTTCCTCTATCTCGTGAATTCTAGAGATAACGAGGCGAGGGATGAAACGCAACCGCGAATGCAAGTCCCTTTATTTTACCTCCGGGAACTTTCCTCGCTGTGGGAATTCTAGTTCCCGCCGCGTTACGATTACGAGAGAACGAAGTATTTCGATTTAACAGTGAAATACCCGTGGCAACGAAATTGATCTACTTCAACACGCAGCTCTTAACTCGCTCGTTAAGAAGTTTCGTCGAAAGATAATTGAGATGGAAATGAACTTTCATGTGAATAACGACGAAATCTTTTTCGCTCGTTGTTGCAAAACAGACTTTATTCGATTTGGGACGTTTATTAAAAATCAAGCTACTGAAACGTGACCTGATTTTTCATAAGTGGGGAATTCTTATCTCTTGTGATTTCCAACAGACGTGAGCGTCGACATCGATGCTAGATATTGCTGTAGATATTACTTGTTTTATTCCTCTTCAGAACTCGATAACGCAGAAAAATAGGATGCAAGGACAAGAGAGAAACGCTCTAGTAGTTAAAAAAAAAAAGAAAAAATGGAAAAAGGAATTACTCGGACATTTACGTGGTGCTTTCTGTTATCGAGCTCGAAATGCTCGAATTGCATCCCGAAGTTCGCAATTGCGACGCTTTGAACGGGAGAAAGAGAGCTCCCTTTTTTCCTTTGACGAAGCCGACTGTGACGCGTCTCTATTCTCGCGTCGCGTTTAATTACGAAGACCCGCCGGCCGGCTTGTTATCCGTCAGCTTGTCATTATTATCGCGATCGCGAAAGTTTGGACGTGCGACATATCGTCGACAAGTCGGAAAGCTCGCCTCTCGTCGAACAATTCCATCGAGCAATTCCGCGACGCACAATCGAACTGATAATGGATTTTTAATCGAATTCCTTATGGCTTCTGAATTCCAATTACGCGACGATTACATTGACGCATCTGAATTGTTAAATCATTCTGTCTCTCCGAGACCTTTCACGAACCGTTAAGTTAAATCTTTCGACCCTCGAAGTATCGGACTAGTTGTACGAATCTTCGAATCTTGTAAACCTCTACGGATCTTCTTGAACTGTTCTCGTATTCTAAAAACTCTGAAAATTCTGAAGGCTATCAAATTTTGAAGATTTCAAAGAATTTCTTGAATAAAATGAATTTCCACTTTGGATCTCGTATGTTCAAATATGTGTAGATTCCCTTTGTCCCTTTTAGCGAATCATAATTGCTCGTGATTGTGCTTGCATTTCGAAAATTAATTTTCGAAATCCCTCGCGTGTGCCTGATACCTGTTGACATGTATATGTTTGCCTCCGAGGATAATTTTCCATAGATTCAAAAAAAATCGCTCGGACAATCGCGACTGATAATTTAATTTTCACGGCGGTACTTCCAGTATGTCGCCGCGCAACGGTTCCTGCGTGGCGGAAGTGAGCTCCGTCAGGAGCCTCTCGTCGGACGATGTTTCGACCAAGGCGAACCGGAAGAAGTCGTGCTGGGCCCGCGCGACCGATCCGGCCCACCGTCGCGGCCGGCGGATCCAGCTGCTGCAGATGCTAGTGCTACCCTTCATACCAATCCTCGCCCTAATTGTGCAGACCGCCAATACCCTCCACGACATTCTGATCTATCGCCAGGAGGTGTCCGACATAGAGACGCAGGTGAGCAAATCGAGTTGTCGCTAATTAACACTAGAAGAGTATTGAGCGATCATTACTGAATATTTTTTATATTAATAATTATGTTTCTTGCGTAAGAGATAGAATTCTTAAATTTTTTGATTTTTTTAAATTATATTCTTTATATTGATTGAAATATATGATTTTCCATCACTTTCTTTATTTTCATAGTAACTGATTCGTTTGGTCTTTTTTAGTGAGCAAGAAACTACTTGTACTTCTAGTGTTAATCGACATCGCGGTCTTTTTGAAATCACAAAATCAGTCATTCCTTTTTTACTTTTTAAAATTTTGGTGTACCTGGCTTTAAAAGCAAGTATAGTTTACATTTATATGAGGTGATGCCAATACCTGCGGCGGTTTTGAAGTTTCAAGAAGAATCCATATATTAAAGAAATTTAGAAACAGTTCCACCGCATCTCCCCTCATATATATTCTACGTGAGTTTCGCGGAAACTTCAGTTTTACAAATTGCTAGTTCAGCGTTGTCTGAAGTAACGGGCGAAAAGCTCCAAGCGCCCGCTCACGTTGCGCCCCGATAATTATGTAAAGAGCGCAATTAGGCTGGGTTGATATAATTCTAGTGATCGATCGACGGCGGTGGTTCATTCGAAGGTAACGAGGGAATGAACAAATACACCACACCTACGCGCTTTCACGTCTGCGAATAGCATCGCGACATAATCGAGTTCTACTTCAAATGCGAGCCTCGCGTTTATAATTCCCTCTTTACTTTAATTTAAAGAAGCAAAAGAAAGATGTATGACCAATTTTGTGATCCAATATAAAAGGTGAAATTAATTAATTAAAGTCACAACAATAAATTGCTTATTTTCGAATCCCTTTTTCAACTTTAAGGAGATGTAAAAGAGAAACTTGTTGTCACGTTATATTCACAAGGACGCAATAGTATAAAAGTAGCGAGAAAGAAATTTCAATAATGTCTCCTGCTAAAAGCGTGATTAGGAAGTAAATAAACGACTCCGTTCGTTCGCTTTTTGCGAGATCGAAACTCGAGCTTTGATCGCGGCATGCTATCGCAATTTCGTGATCAAGTGATAAAGTATCGGTATGTGTTCGCCGTTCGACTATCAGAGATGCGAATGGCAACAATGGCGAACGAATTTGCTCTTCCTCCCTATTGGGTGAGTCCGCAGGGCCAGGGGCTGTTGTTAATGAAAACGTCGGGTGTTCGTTGGAAATCGCGTTCGATTCGATTTCCGATCCGAGCGGCGGTGTCCGGCGCAAGAAATTACGTTATAACCGTTCTCGCGCGACGAGCTGGCTATTTTTATTTTATTCTCTCACGCACGTTCGGATTATCGACTCGCATATACACGCCGCCGCCATCGTCGCCCTTTTGCTACTTCGAGACGAGATGCGCTTGCAAGGGATGATGAAATAAAATAGGAAGAGAGCGAGATGGAGGGGACAATGACGTAACTGATGTTTAGCCGGCCAGCTAGGAAAAACACAACACAACAAAAGAATAGCAAATTTTAAATTTATAAAATTTTCTTTGACAAGCGAGCAAAATTTTTCTCGTTTTATTCTTAATAAAGTAGGAATGCTGTGGCTCATTCTCCATTTTCTATTTTTGCGAATATTTCAATTATTATTTAGTTTTATTAAATTTAAAATACTAAATTCAAGTTTCTTGTAAAATTTATTATATTTTCAGATAAGATAAATTCTTTCTGCGAAGAATATATTTATATTGTTAATTATATAATTGTAATGTATGCATATGTTAATTGTATGATTTTAAGATAATTTTAAGCTCGCTTTCTTTATTTTATGTAAATTTTATTAGGAGAATACATTAAGCAACGAGTGAATTTTGATCGATCACCACGTGCGAACCATAATTTTAATTGTAAATTATTATCGCGCTCTCTCTCTTCGTCGCCGTACAGAGAAAATTTCCACTGCTTTGCCTAATCGTCCTGTCTACAAGGATATTAGACGCGACCCTTCTGGGAACGAAGGATGGATCAAATCGAAATTCATCGCGACGTTGTCTGCGAGAACAACGGTCTTCGATCTCGAGTTACTTGTTTGACGAACGTCGCAAGAATGGTCGCCATTGTCGGCGATGTCGGGTATACGTTTGTTTGCGGTCGTACTCACGTTTCTCTATGACCGACGAGCGTTTCGCATACCCGTCGACGCACCCCGCTCTCCGCGACACACCCCCTATAATTCAACATCGCGCAAGAATCTTGGAGATTCTTCCTTTAGCTCGGACCAAATTTGAAAAAATTCCTTGGCATCATTTTTTTTTTTATTTCCGTAACATTGCAGATTTATTAATCTTTATAATGTAAAACTTTGATGCAACGAATATTATTTAAATTAACAATGGGAATTCAATGTTACACACAAATCACTTTACATAAATCATTATATACCTTTGTGATGGCAAGCTAAATGAGAACAGAGCGAATGAGTACAGTACAAAGAATGCAAATGTGAAACCAGAGATTGAAGTTCACGGAATGAGAGGAACAAGCTAGGAAAATTATGGAAAAAAAACATCGAGACTTTTGTTGAAATATTTTTTGTTTCATATTTTTTAATTTTTTTATCAGATTTTTTATAAAGCTAAAAAATTTATGAAAAGAAATTTATAATTTTATAAAGTGGGGATTTATCAAAGTAGAATTTTTTTCCAAAAAGGACAAATATATTTACGGAGTGAGATCGTCAGGGATTTAAGAAAGCAAAAAGGGGGGTGCAAGAAAGGATCATGTATCGAGAGTTCATATAGCCGATGTTGCAATAAAATAATTGTGAATTTTAAGTTAAAAACGCAGCGATTATTAAAATCAGCGTATTGCGAACTCCTACCAAGTGCACGTTCGTTCTAGCTTTATCCTGATCTTTACGGCAACTTTGCTGAGACCTTGTCGGAGCAATGAGGATAAGCAGACGACTTCTGATCCGGCTTGAGATGCCGTATAGCTTAAAAAGTTCGTGACAGAGCCATGGATTATTCCGTATACGAACGCTTTATTGGCAAAGAGCAAGTTGACGAAGAGCTTTCTATTATTCGTGAGTTTATGGAGATCTGCTAAGTCTTCGACAAAAGATCCTCGCTTGATTCTCTGATGAAAGGGAGCGAGAAAGGGACTCCTTGTCGCTCGCTCGCTCG
>JANQDE010000025.1:2131145-2193091 GCA_037157785.1 Cephalotes varians | reverse complement strand
GAGAGAGAGAGAGAGAGAGAGAGAGAGAGAGAGAGAAAGATCGACGGTGGAACGTCAATGGCGCTTTAGCGGGATACTTAATTGAGATTACTCTGTGCAATTTGCAACTATAATAATTATCTCGGATCGTAAAGCGATTTTATCACCGGCATCGTTAATACAACCGTCGTTTGTCGCCGCAAGCCACGAGATTGGCATGAAAACAGGCACTCCGTGCTCTTAGACTGATGAGATTCCTTAATGACTGAGGATACGCGGAAACTTGTAAAGGATCCTTGCGATGGCAGAGATTTATGACACTCTAGTTCTGTCGTCTGTCCAGTCGAAAAATCTGCGATCTACGAAATCGAGGATTACAACCTCTGAAAGCAAAAATTCCCACATCGACGAATCTCCGTGTAACAGAATATCCATCTATGGTGCATCTATGCAAAGCAAGAAACGAGACGGTATATGTGACGATCCGTTTCAAATCGCGAATCCAGCGAAGGGCTGAGGAATAGAGCTGAGGATAAGCTTCACGTCGATAGAAGATATTTTCTCAGTTGAGACGAGACGATCGCGAATCCCAAGAGTGGTAACGACACCTTCCAGACTCTCGGGACTTGGAGTGGTTACGATGTATGATTCTGCGAATACTCGGCCATTCGAGACCCTTCACTCGGTCTTTTCGCGTCCTACAATTAGTCTTTTAACAGAAGAGAACAATCCGCGAAAACAAATCATTAGCCCGACGAAGATGACTAGAGCAGGAAGTATTCGATGCATCGGATCAGTCGAGAGTTACTCTTCGAATCAGTACAATAGCATTCCCTTAAAAAGAATTATCTTCCAAAGTATCTCTTCGCAAAAATTAAGGTTCTACAGTGCACTACTTTTTGCATTTTTTGTGCATGCTCAATGACAATTGCAGGTAACGATAGCGACGGATCTGGGGAAAATGGTCACCAAGATGCAGCTGGAGAGATCCGAAGTGGCTTTTTTCATCTACACCAATGGGAACACGTTGAGGTACTAATTATTTTCTCAGTTTTCCTCGATAGAAAACTTGTATTTCCATTGAAAACAAGATACAACTGTATTTTATTTTCGAATCTGTCACTTGCATTAATCGCAGTCGGTTAGATAATAATACAATTTAATTCCCTTTTCGTTTGTTTTCTTTCGCATTTCTGATCCGTGTAATTATCTCGTTGATCCGGTTACGTGATCGTGCCACAGCGACGAAATGCAAAATCTCTTCCTCGATCGAGAACATGAGGAAATGCTTTCCATTGCATTTCGCGTGATGAAAACGAATGGCTTTCTCAAGTTTCGTAATCGGGAAAAGACGTGCGACACATTTCTACAAAAACAAACGCCTCATAGAATACTGAAATAGTCGTGACTGTGTTCGGAAAGCTCTGCGAATCGATTAAAATTAATACTGCCCGATGTTTATGTTGGTTTGATTTGAAATATTTACGTAAGTCAATCATCTCGTTTTTTTAGCAGATTTTCTTCTAGAAATTGCACTTTTCACGCAAACTCATGTAAAGAGACGATTAAAATTTGCAACAATATGTTCCTAACACGTACAAAAAATGTCCAATTAATGATTTAATTCATAGATTAGATCTAACGGATATAAAGAATAAAGATAACTCCTCTTTACAAAATAATAGTTTTAAAGTTACTGTTTTATATTTTTTTCTTCATGCAATTAGTTACCTAACAGTATAGTGTATACGTATACTCGGTTTTCTGGCGTATATTATTTTTATGTGCTCACAACGTACGATCACTTTGCCTGATGTACTTAGGAGACTTCGTCCCAATGAACTACATCTTCCTCCCTAATTCACTTTACCCTATGCTCGGCAACTAGGTCGAACTTGACGCAGAGATTCGCCTTAACTGACCGGGATCTCCACAACATGAGCACATGGCCGCTGGTATCTGTGCCCAGGGACGAAAGCAAGACGCAAACGTACGATGTGGTGAGCAAGGAGGCTTTCCAGGCACGCCTGGAGGACTTCAGGTAAATCGAATCGATCCGTACGACGAAGGTCGTCTCCGAACATCGCCCACCACAAAGGCGACCAACAACCGTGAAATCGCGCCCGCAAAATTCTGACCTTAGTTCGTTAGGTCAACCGACCGAGTCGCTCGGCTGAGGTGTCGAGCAATTAGGGGCAGACATGCGGAGGAGACGAATGAAAATTCTCGCTGAAAGCGATAAAGTTTGTAACATTTGGAAATTACAAACTTCTCGTGTTCGATCCGCGATTCTTTAATTTAAAACGATTATGCTCGATTTAATTGAACGTTGCAAATTAAAAAATCTAACATCAAAGAAACTTGAAACTAGATAAACATATCACAGTTATACAGCTCGTTAATCTTTACAGGACAAAAAGCCTATATACTTAGACTATATACTTAAGGTCGTTAAAACAATGTCAATTTTGAAGCAAGAAATATAATGAATTATAAATAAATTTTACTCAAAGAAAAAGATTTCAAAACTAATTTCCCGTCTTTCGAATGATATTACATTTGTCGTATACGACAAATTTTTCTAGTGTCTTGATTACAAAATAGAGAAATACTCGAGTCTCTAGAAATTTTGTATCTTGCCAATCAACATACTTCTAAAATTTATCGTACGTGATATATGATAGCATTCTAAAGATTAAAGAAACAGATGGAAAAAAAATGCGATAAGTCAGGAGTAAAATTCTGCATTGCGGTCGCAATATCGTCGCGTACACCCCGTGCGCGGGATTGTGTTCCTCGCACGCGAGCAATCTTTACCTAATTAACTTAAGAGGTTTCTCTGCGCGCGCACCACCTCGCAATAATTATACCGGTGTGGGAGGCGGTGACACGGCGCTCTCCACAGGCGTAGTTATTAAGACAAATTACGGCTCTCTCCGACGGGTGATCGCTTTGAGCGTCGGTAACTGGCGGTTAATTCCCGTGTTGGCTTTTTACCCCTTTTCCGCGCGCCGGCACTACCACCACGAGCCACCCGCTGGCATGGAAAGTTACGGAAGCCTCGTGTCGTTCCCTCGAGCCCTCGTCCCGACACTTGTTGAATTTCCATTCAGACTACGAGTGGGGAATTCTCCTCTCTTTCGCTGTCCTTTCTCCCGCCTGGGCCTGTGTCCCACCAGCAAATACTCGCGCAGACATTGAGTCGTACTTCGCGAACGGGGGAGTTCCCGATATCTGATCGTAAGCTCGAGAAACGATACGTTAAGCTGGCAAAAGCGAAGGTTCCAGGAAAAGCTGGTTCTCTTAATGTTTAATTATCTTTTAATATTAATTGAAAGAGATTAATTTAATTAAATTAATCTATCAATCGATTACATAAGTATATTCTATGAAATAAAGTTATATTTCGCCGAGAAACATTTAGAACGCGACTGAATTAAAGCATATATAACAAAAATTGACTTGGCAAGAAATCTCTGATATTGGAAATTAATAAAATATCGAAGTAAATGAACGTTACTAAAGTAGTAAGTCGAACCAAGTAATAATTTCGTATTAAGTTCGAAAGCGACACTCTAAATGCATCTTGAAAAATCTTCGCTATTTTTTTGTTCTCTTCATTTTCTATATAATACATTCTATATAATACATTTTCTATATAATACAAATGTACGAAGAGTATTGAAATTTCTGGGCGTAGATAACGATACGATTCGATAATGGAAAACGGCGCAAGCGATATTTCATCGTTAATGCTGGACGCGTCGCGCGCGGGGAGAGACCACCCCGTAGCGGCGGGGCGGTGTGAGAAGGGGGTTGTTATATCAAGTAGTACATCTCGAACGTAAGATAACGCGTGGCGATACGACAAGACCGTCGCGGTCGTATTTTCTCACGATGGAAATAGGACGGGGCGAAAAGAAGCTGCTCCCCGATGTATCGATAGAGAGGAAGAGAAACGAGCGAGATATAATTTCCTATTGACCCCGTAAAAGAAAACTGCGACGTGTGAAAATACGGAATTTTTTATGCCAGCTACGCGGGATGGTGCCGATTTTTCTTTCAAAAGCCAACGTCGTGGCCACTTCAATATTTTACGCAAAAACGTACAACCCTTTTTCTCTTTATTTCCCGTTGAGGCAGGAGAGGGAGTTGCGTTGGCATGGGACAGAAAAAAAAAAAGAGGAAACGCGCTTTTAACGAGGCAAGGTTACCGAAGCGGCACATTGTGTGGCGGGGAAAAAATTCATTATTTTTAATTAGGGTCTTAGGGGCTTTAATTAGAATAAAGCGACGCCGCGTTTTTTCACCTGATAGCACGACTAGCGATCTCTTCGCAAAAATATCGGTGCGATTGTATCGACGAGCAAAACGTCAGTGCTTTCGAGAAAAGGTTTCGCAAAAGGTTTCGCTTTGACGTTTGAAGAGTGAGGTCTTTCCACGATGAAAAATTCTCGGAAAATTTCTCGGCGGTCTGCGTTTAATATTTCGGTGGCATCTAAAAGAGAAATACGAACGAAAATGGATCTCTGAGACTGTTTCGAGATCGACTCAAGTATATTAAATCATTGGACACATTAGATTATTTAAATATCTTACCACTTATTGATAGAAAATCGAATAGAAATCGTTAGAAAATTTTACTGAAAATTATTTAATTCGTAATCTTCCTCATTCGAATTTCGAAATAGAAACCAGACAAAAAATACAAGGACTTGCTCAAAAGTCTTATCGTTCTTCTGCCTTTTGAATTAAAAAAATCGACGAATGAAAGTTTCTCAGTTAAAAAATTTGTTGGTCTGTTGACTTCTCAATTTAAGATTAAAAAATTCCGTCGCGCGTGGTTGGCGCGTTTTTACGGTCACTTTGACCGGACAAGCGATTTAATTAAACGTAATTTCGGTGCCGGCGATGTTGAGCGAGAGGGGGGGCAATTTAATCGGAAACGCCCTCGTACACATCTCTCGATTAATCTTTTTCTCCTGTCGTCTAATTATATGTGTAGCGGAGGGTCAAAAGGCGTGGCGGAGACGAGCGAGCGGCGTGCACACGCTTTTATAATAGTCCCCCGACGTGTCGCATTCGACTTGTCGCATCGATCGACGATAAAAATATTTAACCCTCATCGCCCCCGTGCCCCCACGGCCGAGCGGACCTCGCAAAATCGAATGCAAATGCCCCTGACGTTCCTTTCAACGCCAACGGGAATGCTCTCCCGGAATACTTCGAAAATATTGCCAAACATCGTTGCGAAATTAATCATTCGTAATGTAATCATTAGTTTCGCGGGTTCGTTAAGAAGAGAAAAAAAAAAAACAAAATCGAGAGAACGGCTCTCTCGTCAACTAAATCTCCGAACTTTTATTAATTACGCAATAATTGCGTCGCGTCCCGCGGATTTTCTTCGGTCGGTTACGAAATGCGTTACGCAAACGAGAGAAATAAGAAGAGGTTTCCTTTCCGTTCTCCATTCTTTTTCTTTTCGTAAGACGGATCGTTCCTCCACTTCGCTCCGCTGAGTGAGTCCCACTTTACATACGCGGGCAATGCGGGTACGCTGGAATCAGACCGGTTCCGATGTGTCGAGCTTCAATGTAGCAATATTTATAAAAGGCACGTTTTTCATTCCGACGGAGCGAAAACGGCGAGCGCGAGCCCCGGCCTGACAGGCACGTACGTCCGATAAATCGATAGGACGATAAAATATCGATATGGAAAAGCTGGTTGCGCGCACCCGGTCGCCGACGGGCATGAAGACACAGAATATTTTGTACGAGATCCGCCCGCGCTCTTTCTCCCTCTGTCTCTCTCTCTGTTTCTCCCTTTTCTACCGATACAATGATGTGCATGTCAATTGTAACTTGTTTCTCGAAATTATGCGGCGGAAACTTTAATTTCAATCCGGTTTTATCTACGTAATTGCGAAATACCTCAACCGTACTCTCATATCTTCCTCTCGCATTGATTGAAAATATGAATACGCCGTTATCGAGCTTCGGTTTACCAGCGAAAATGCGAAAGGTCACAATGCGGAGCTGAAAACATTTTTCGATATAATTAATTCCTCATCGCCCGTCGTTCTTGACAAGCGGGGTTAACGATTACATCCCCTTTCGAGAGGATAATTTTGGGAAAACAGACGTGAAACGATCAGACCGGTTTAAATGCCATTTGCAGAACAAAGTCGTGGAAAAATTATGGGAAGAACAGAGATCGACTGGTTTAAAAACTAATAAGACTATCGTTATTAAAAGATCCAAATTCTTGCTAAAGGCGGTCCAGTGCCTTTAAGTAGAAACAGTGCGACCTGTTTATGAGAGAAATCTCTGCGCTAGCAACGAAAAAAAATGTATTTCCGCTGATCGAAAAAAAAGTATTTCCGCTGATCGAGGAAGAAGAAATAAAACGGAAGAACTGGGGGGGGGGGGGGGGGCGGTTACCACATGATCACGCGGAAGACAGTCACGGGTGCATTTGTCATCCCTCGATACAACCGATAGATAACAAGACACTAACAATCTTCCGCGATTTTCTCGGTGAAGCCTACGGGAAAAAGGATGGAAATTCTGCCATCGATGCGAGAAGCCGTAATGGATTCCTGCGGACTTCCTTTTTATTTTCATATTGCTTAGAGAATTTTTATCTCATGATAGTTAAGAGAGAGACTTCATCTGAAATACGCTGCGTCTATCTAGTCATTCAATAACGGGAGAGTATTCGGTCTCCCTTCTTCTCCCTCTCTTTTTCTCTCCTTCTCTCTTTGGAATCTTTGATTCTGATAAAAAGATATACACACGTGTTTATCGATTTCGTTATAATTATAAACACGATAAGCGTCGCGTTTTATCAATCAAACCATGTTATTTTATGTATTTTTTAATCGTTTTTAAGAAATTCAATCACCGAGTGAAGTTTTTATCCCGATTTTTCATCCCCTAGACTTCATATTTCTTTCTCCATTCGCTGTCCGGGCAATATCACCGATCAATCATCGTTTACGTTTTCTCTTTGTTACTGTCATTCGCGGTTTACTCTCTTTGCTCGGTTTTAGGAGATGTTATTCCTGAGCGCGCAATACAGCTTTTTTTAATCTTTCCTCCCTTCAAATATCCGCTTACTTCTCACTCGGCTCTCTGTCTCTTTCTCCTCAACACGCTCATTTACAGCTGAATATATCGACAATTGAATTTGTTTAACCGTCTATTCGCCGCGTTATTACTCGCGTTCGCTTCTGCCATGTCATACTCGCGATTATTCTTTCGCATCCTCCTTCTTTGCGCACGGGAGTAGTCAATCTCATCAGAAGAACGCAATAAAGCTGTCTATCTGTTCTTACAATAAAGTTGTCTATCTTTCTCTCCGTGCCGTTGCTCCTCTTACTTTCATTCTCTTCGCTCTCTGTCTCTCTTTCCTCGTCTCTCCTCTCTGTCTCTCTTGCTCTTTGTCTCTCACGTTCTCTTTATGAGCAATGGAAGAGGTCGTCACACATGAGCGCGCGAGCGCCCATTTGGAGCAATACATAGTATTTTTAGACTCCTGTCTTTCTCTCTCTCTCAGTCTGATTCTGACTTTCTCTCTTTTCATATATCTTCTTCTCCATCTCTCTCCGTTTCTTTCTCTCTCTGTCTCTTATTTTGTCTGTATTTCCCCCTTTTTCTTCCCTTCATCATCTGCTCACAGGTAAATCTTGTCTCGTCGACGTTCAACGTTGCACGCCGATCAAACCCCTCGTAACAAATGCGAAGGTCTATCGCCGATGTCATTATCGACCAATATTCCGCCACGTGCAAATCGTCCAAGGCGGCTCATACCTGTCCGAAGGATCGCACGCGGTCTTTTTTTAGATCGTTACCTCTTCGACGGGGACAAGATCGTCTCCAGACGAAGGTGACGAGGGAAAAAGTGTCGCGACGAATATTGAAATCGAGACAAAAGATTGCTCGTCGTTCGTTAAAATGTATGCTTCTGTTCAGTTGCCAACATCTTTCTTTCGCTCTTTAACGTAATTCGCAATAATGTAGGAATTCTCTGGAAGGGTAGTTTCATGAGGGAAGAACGAATGTTCGAGCTACAGATAACTTCGAACATTATGTCCGGACCATGTAAGATCGCTCAGTCAGATTATTCCGCGCATGATGCGCGATGCAATTATACTCATTACACATTACGACTATTACTTGTCTCTGCGACGAGATCGCGAAGATTATCTTCCTGACACATATGTATATCGATCGCGTTTTATATAAATAACATTTAAAATATCGCTGATACATGCGACAATCGGGTTAAACGCTTCGTTTTCCGTAGGCAAAAGATAAGTTCGGAGGAGAGCAGCATCTCCGAGGTAATGAGGTGGTACACGAGCGTGAACGCCGCTATGCTGGACCACCTGACTAATCAGATCAAGGAGACGGACAACAGCGGGGTGTGGAGGTAATGCGCATTATCGGAGTTCCCTGAAAGATCGGGGGATGATGGAGATAATAATCCGACCGGATCTCTCCCGGAGGAGAAAAAACGCGAGAGTCCGCGAGATAAACGGGACTTTCGTTTCAGGTATCTGATAGCCTTCAAGAATCTCCTGCGGAGCATCGAGAGCCTCGGCATCGCCTCCGTGGAAGGGATCAATTACTTCGGTCGAGGTCTCCTTTTCGGTGACAACCACATCAATTATGTTCGCCACGAGGCGCTGGGCCGTGACCTTCTGAACGCCGCCCTGACGTATGTGCCCTCCTTGAGGAAGTTTTACGACGAACTCACGCGCACCATGCCCGAGTACGACAAGATCAAGGCAAGGTAAAACGCGCTCTCCCTCCGCATCCCTGATCGGTATCGCGCGGAAATGTCTCGTTGGGGAAAAGTTACTGGCCTCGTACATATATCTTCCGTAACATGTCTAGACCGGGGGAGGGGGGAGGGGAAGAAAATTGCTCGAATATCTCATGATATAATAAGGAAATAAAATTTATTCTCGACGACATTTCAGGGTAATGAATTGGTGATGATCAAAAGAAGAGAGACGGATGCACTATACTTTAATTACAATTTTGAAAAATTAAACATTTTTTACATGAGACTACTTGTAAATTATTCTCCACCGTATTCTCGTGAGAATAGTAGATTACCTGGCAATCTGATAATTTAGAGGAAGGGAAGGCGCCTTTATAAGCGTCGACAGGTCAATGATAGATTACGGCAATAAGAGCGAGTAGACAGAACGTTTTGCATTCTCTCAGACGGGACGAGATCCTGCAGAATCAAAGGAGAAAGTCGAGCGTAGACGATGCAATCGCTTACTTCGACTCGATGGCCACTTACATCGACGAGCTGCGTAAGCTGCAGCGGGAATTGCGTCACATGATAAGGTAGCGAATCTTCATAATGGAATTGTCTCTAGATTCATCTCGACGAGATTCGTAAAACAACGGGAGATCTATCTATGCGAGACGAGTACGGAGTATTCGATAATTGTCGTCGTAATCGAGAAAATATCGATCTCTCACTCCGCGAGGTGGGACAAGAGAAATCTTTCCTTAGAAATTACTCAACGCGCGATTAAGCGTAATTTATTTTGATTGAGTTTTAAGATTGCAATACAAATCAACATTTCTAACAACAAATTTTCTCAATTTCTTGTTTCTGTCTCGTGAAATTTAGTAATTCCGCTAAGTTTGTACTTCAATGAAAATTTAGCGATTCTGTTAAATCTCTGAGTTTGGATTTTAATAGATTGCAGTGTGTTCAATCAAGAAACGTTCCTATATAACAATAAAGCAGTGTTTCTCAAAATCTTGTTTATATCTCAATAAAATTTAATTGTTATAATTAATAAAGTTTGATCAGTCATTTGATCAGTCCGTCGAATTGTACTCGTCGCGATTTATACGAATGTTTTGAAACGTTTAATGTTAATGATGTTTCGTAATTTTTAATGATTTTTATGTTATAATATCTATAAAGTATATTGACCGTCGTGTAATACAATTTTCACCAGGGATTACGTCAATTCGACGTTACAAGACGCGAGCAACAAGGAAGTCGCGGGGATCGCTATCGTTGTTTTGGTCCTGGTGGTATCCCCTATCATCATCATACTGATGCGCAACGCCGTCGCCACCATTCAGGTTTGCGCTCGGCGATTCAAAGCTCGTCGATTTGATTTCCATTCATGCTTACATGCGACTCTTTTATGCATGGCGCGCTCGCAGTAATTTGTATACAGGACGTAATACAGGCTTCAATTTTCATTGCACTTTTTAGCAGAATTTAGAATTTGATTTTTCTTTGATTAAACTAGCGATACGTCTTAAAATATCTGAACAATAATTTCTCTTCGAGTTATAAATGATCGAAGATGAAGAACGAACAAAATTGCCTTTTCTCAATTTACGCAAAAATGAATACGACGGATAGATTCTTATAGTTCATTCAGATAGTTCTTTTTATTAATTATTCATCTAAATTGGGTTTCAATTCGCGACAACGAATTTTCGAACGATTCTTTCCAATCATCACTTGTCAGAACGTTTTGCCCATTTTATGGAATGCAGAATTCACAAGAAGAATCATGAGAAATTTTCACGACCGCGCGTTAATTACTTCGCATCGCAACGAATCCTATAACTCGATTCCGAGTTCCGGAGACCACGAGGTCGTCGACGAATAAATGTCGCGTCGCGTGACTGACATTTCAATGGAAAACCAGTTGTTGAAGTCTAGGTCGCGATGAGAGAAGTCAGCCTCTGAACAAAAACGTTTTATCGCATAAAGCTTTCACAGGAGAAATTAATATGCGATATTAATCCGTCGGTCGCCATTTATTAATTGTTATTTCTTCGCGAAAAATATGCACATTTTTTATGAAGATCAAACTTTTTCTGCAATACTATAAAGTCCATTTTTTTTCATCTTAGGTCTATACGCATCCATGCTTCGTCTGAGATTTTGATTCTAATACTTTGATATACTTTATATGTTTTATTTTAATTTTCTCATAGTAAAAAAATGTTTTTTTATAAATGTAAGAGAGAATATCCTTGTTTTTGACTGATAATCTAACTGTCTAAATCCTTAACCGTTTTTATATCATAACAAGTTCAACTTGTTAATTACAGATGTACGCCGCGAATTTGGCTCAGAAGGCACGCGAACTCAAACGCGAGAAGAGGAAGAGCGACACGTTGCTCTTCCAAATGCTTCCACCCAGCGTTGCCCAGCAACTCAAGCAGACGCAGCAGGTCAATCTAAGTTAGGGTAAAGGCAGCGAATATGGAATAGGTTACTAATATGGAATAGGGAGGCTTATTTTTTAAACAAAGCGTTGCATTTAAGTGGCAATCACTGGAAGTTGGTGCAATTGTTGTCAAACGTGCCATATTAAATAATAAACTCGATGCGACAACGAATTTCTCTAATATAAGCATTTATTTTTGTTGCGTCTGGAAATATGATAGATAAATAATAAAGAATATTTTTAATGTTAATGTTTATTTTAATAATTTAACGATTTAGGATTTGATTTTATTGTCCATGTTCATAATGTAATTTTATTTATGTGCTACATTATACAGTAAACGTATGATTTTTAATAGTTTCGATTTCAATTACATAAAAAAATAAATTTGCACTTCATTTTTTATGTTATTTATTATTGTTCCTCAAATTTGACTAGTATTCCATATTATATCCTTTTTTTACGTCCCTCATTTTCTCACTTTTTACTTTTTTGTATTGAAGTTGGACTTAAATTTTAGAGACTTTCATTTATTGGATGTTATAGCTAACATATTGCTTAAAAGTTTTACGTTTATTAAAAGCCTTAATATGCATTTGTATAGGAGTAATATTAATTTAAAAATTGATATTCCATATTCGCTGCCTTTACCCTATCTCGAATAAATAATTTATAAAAATTTAGGAATTTAAAACGCCATTTTTTCCACCGCACCAGAATGCGGCTACAACACTCAATCGATATTCGATCGATTATTAAAAACCTTGGATCTTTTTTAGAAATTTTATTTGCTTAAATCTCAATTTGTATCTATATCTGTAAAAATCTCAGTTGTAATTTCTGAAATCAGCAGATTCAAATTCTTTTTATGGACATTTCTTCATGGAAACTCAATTTTCCCGAAGATATCTCGATCTTTAAAATGAAATTGAGAATTCTTTGATCCTCAAACTCCGCAGTAGCATTAAACACTCTTCCAATTTAAACTTTTCCCCCTAATCTGTTTTCTAAATAATCAATCATGAGGAATAACGAGAAATAAGTTTTTTCATTACTTAATTCGCCCGCCGCGATCAATAGATTCATAAATTTTGTTTGTCCATCAGGTACCAGCAGAGTATTATGAGGCAGTGACCGTCTACTTCAGCGACATAGTCGGCTTCACGGAGATCGCTGCGGAGAACACGCCCCTCGAGGTGCGTCCTTGGCCGTTTCTGTTCCGAAATGATCGATCGATCTCTAAGCGAGTTACCAAATTATGCGAAGGTGCCATCGTCGATACTCCTGCTCGTTACCGCAGTGATGAAATTGCGCGCATACCACGCGTATTCCTGAGGGATGCGCGGTTAATCGAATCGAACGTGTGGCAACTGTCCTCCTATATATCATTCTCATCTCGTCGTTTTCATTATATATCATCACTTTCATCGTTTGTCTGATTGCTTGTATTATTCAATCTGTCTGCGATTATATTTAGCAAGATTTAGTTTTTCATTTTCCATCACAGAACATAATGAATGGATCTATGATCACATCCATAATTGATGGATACGGATCAATTAATGGATTGGCGTATGTGATGAGAATGTTTCTTCCAGGTGGTGACGTTCCTCAACTCGATCTACAAGCTGTTTGACGCACGCATTGAGTGCTACGACGTCTACAAGGTGGAGACCATCGGGGACTCCTACATGGTCGCTTCCGGTCTGCCCGTTAGAAATGGTAAAAGTACGAAGCATCCCCCAGCTCCGCGTGTTGTCTTGAAGCATGCTCGATGTCGGAACATTGTGGTACTTTCCTTTTCCGAGTTCTTCGTGCACATAAATTCCTGGGGATAAATAAATATAAACGTTCTCTTTTTTCTTGCATTCTACACTTCAATGTTTGCTGTTCTTTGGGATTTTCGTTCTTCGCTTAATACAACTCTTCGATTTCGTGTTCCTCCCAGGTGACAAACACGTGTCCGAGATCGCAACGATGGCGTTGGACCTGCTGGCGGCTTCGTCCGTGTTCCAGGTGCCCAAACGTCCCGGCGAACGGCTGCAGATACGAAGCGGGGCCCATACCGGGCCCGTTGTGGCTGGTATCGTCGGTAGCAAGATGCCCCGTTATTGTCTCTTTGGCGACACTGTGAACACCGCAAGTCGCATGGAATCGACCGGCGAAGGTACAAATAATTAAAATTAAGCTGTAAATGAAAAAAAATTCTTCGCCTCTTCTACTTTTTTCAAACTACTCAACTGATTTCAACATATTTTTCACTTATGTATTTATACTTTCCCTTATGTTTCGATATACTGATTAATTTTTGTTGTTTCATTGAAGCCCTGCGAATCCACATCAGCTTAGAGATGAAGAAAGCCCTCGATGCGGTAGGCGGTTTCAAGATCGAGCATCGTGGTCTTGTTGACGTGAAGGTCTTTAAACCTTCTACTTTAAACCTTTATATGAATTAATTATTACAACATATTGATTTTTGTTCGGTCCATTCGACACAATCCTTTTATTACATTTTAAGAATGTCGAAGTAAATTTTCAATTAATAGATAATTCTTCTTCATCGATAAATTTTGGATCTCGTTCTTTCGGCGAAAGTTTATTTCTGATTGCATTTCTCTCAGGGCAAGGGCCTCATGGACACGTATTGGTTAGAGTGCAAGGTCGGCGGTATCGCGCGTGCCGCCGAGCTCGACCTACCAACGTTCTTCGAGGACGTGCGACCGGTCTTCATGCGGCGCCTGCGTGAAGAAGGTACTCTCTGATGCGAACCGTATTCTCGACGGGATCTCTGGTACCTGAACCGGCGTCCGAATCCATGCATCGTCCGGCTGTCCCAGCCGAATCTGATCGACCATCTGAAGCGACCGAGCCAGGGTCGCAAAAATCGACTGTCCACTCCGAATCTGCACATCACCCCCGTCAAGGCACCGCAATCGCAATTAAGCATCGAGTCCCAGGATTCGGGCACCTACGAGTGTACCCGTTCGACCACCCCTTGTCCGCCGAGTTATTCACCGAGTCAGCGCAGTCGTTATTCGCAGCCGAATCTGCCGACTTTGCTGATCTCGTACGATCGGCGATCAGGCGGTTCGCCGGACCGTCGCATCCGCATGTCACAGCCGACTCTCAACTCCAGCCTGAGCGGCATCAATTCGTTCAATTTCGGCATGCATCGCGGCAGTGGAGGCCGCTTGTCCTATACGAGTCTACGTGCCCCCTCGGGCGACAATAGTATCAACGAGGAAGAGAGGCTGTCGACACCAAACGTGCACGCCCTGGGTGGCAGCGGAAGCCCCCGTGGCAGTCTGACGATGGAGCGGAGTTCATCGCGGCTGTCGCAGCCGGATGTGCGTCGGTTCGCTCTGCGGCAGGATAAGCGCGAGCGACTGTCGCAGCCTACTCTCGTTACCGGCGACTATTATCCCGGTCGGACGCAGCAACGACTCTCCCAGCCGTGTCTCAGCAGCGGCGGTGTCGGCATGCATTCACCCTCGCCACCGCCCTTCCCCCTTAAGCATAAGAGATTCGTGCCAGCCGTCCTGCAGGCAAGTCAACGCGATCGCTTGTCGCAGCTGGATATTGGTTCCAAATATCGAAACATCAAGGATCTGGGAGGCAATGCCGCGCAGGTGAAGTTCAATCGCGATCGGTTCTCGATACCGGAGCTGGAGACGCAAAATGATCTGCGACTGATCGCCGGTACGCCCAAGCAACGCTTCAGCCTGGACAGCCAGCTGGCGAAGCAGCGCTTCAGCCTAGACAGTCAGGACAGCTGCAAGTCGCGGCTGCTGCCGATCGCCAGCTCGCCGATCTTCGAGCATCAGCAAATGAAGACCGAGGAGCTCATGGGGCTGACGTCTGACAAACTGAAGAGTCCCACTTGCGAGGGTCTGCAGAGTGTGATAGTCGCGAGCACGTCCCCAATCTTCCCGCCCGGCGAGAGGCGATTCCTCTCACCGGACTTTCCGTTCACGAGCAGAAAACCGTCGACATCACCGTCGCCGCCCAAGTCGGAAGTCATCTCATTTATGAAGACGGGACGCGGCGGCAAACCTCCGCCGATTCCGGTCCGAGAGAGGATGTCGGTGCCGGAGATCAGGAACTCGAGCTTGCGCCGGCTGCTGGATCCGCCTGTCCGACAGCGGCACAGCATCGCCGGCAATCTAAGGCAATCGCTGTTGTCGCCGATGAAGCTGCCGGAGTTTGGCACCGGTGGCAGAAAATCGCCGCGGTACTCGATCGACGACGCGCTCGAGAAGCTGAAGAGGATCGAGAAGGAGGAGAATCGACGAAATCAGGAGACGAGCGAGAGTAAAGAGCAGAGTAAAGAGCAAGAAATCAAGGAACAGGATCAGCAACAGCAGCAACTACAACAGGAGAAAGAGCCCAAGCATATCCAACGGCATTACTCGTACACGTACGAGACGAGCGACGAGAGCGGCAGCGTTTCGACGCTCGGTAAGCTGAGTGTGGGCGGTACGCCGAAACGCAAATTCCTCGAGAGCAATTTCGACGAGAACGAGCAAGTGATCACGACGGTAATTGAGACGGAGATACCGATGATCTTGCCGAATACGCTCGGTAAGTACGCGAAAAAGGCGCAGGCGTATTCGAGCGAGACGCCCAAGTGGGTCCGAAGGTATCTGGAGAACGAAAGCCCGAAGGGGGCCAGAAAGACTTCCGCCACCGGCAAGGATCAGATCGTTAGGACGAATAGTCGTAGGAGTAGTCGCAGAAAGAGCTCGTTGGAGTCAATCGAGACGATGACGAAAAAGCCCGAGGAGAAGATCCGCTCCAAGTCCGCCAGTTGCGAGGAGAGGAGCGCCAAGGACGTTATAGAGCAGAAGGGCGTGAGGGAGACCTACGTGAGGATCGTGCCGTCCAACAACGCCCAGCAGGAGAATAGGTATGAGGTCGGCGTGGAGACCACCGCGACCTCGTGGACCGACAGCCGGGGTCCTTACGGCGACGACTCCGACACGGACGACGATTCCACGTCAATCTAAACGAAGGGAGGTGATTTCACATGTCATCATAGGATGAATCCATTTCATTGGATCGATCGCTCTGATTGCTACCGTTAAGCTGCAAATTTAAGCACGATCGATCTTGAAAAAAACGAAGGATCAATTATTTTGACAAATACATTTCAGAAAATATATACATCCTGCAGACTTTCTACTATTTAAGAAAATTTCAATCGTCGTTTGTAAAAATTTATATTAACAATGAAAATGATCGGAGCGATCAAATTATGATTCAGCTCTTAAAAAAATTTCGAATGGACCCGTATCGGTCATCGTAAGATTATTAACACTGACTTGTAATTTATTTTACAGGTATATCAATTAACATGATTAATTAAGTATCACATTCGATATTAATTTGATCAAATAATTAACTGTTCAACAAATGTATTCTACAAAAATTTAGAGAAAAGTTTTAGAAGAAAAATTCTCCATTATTACGTTGATATGAACTCTTGAATTTTTGGTTTGAGAATTTCCGACTATAAATGAGGATGCGAAATCTTAACAAGATATCTTGAATCGGGACATCGTTTGTAAAATATTTGCATGACGAGAATTTTCCATTTTAAATTTACATAGTTGTATTACATAAAAGAGAATACGTATACACTGCGTTATCTCAGATCAGTGAAATGAGAGTAGGATAAGTCAGACCATGTACCGTGATCAAGGCAGAGAAATCGATGCAAAGAAAACGAAAGAGATGATCTCGAATAGAAATCGGATATTTTGTACTTAAATACACTGCACTCGATGTCTCGTCCGGCGGGATGAATCGGAAGTAAAGAACCGAATGCGGAACACCTATTTTTGCACGAACAGAGAGGACCACGATACACGCGATACTCCGCATGCGTTCAGCCTAAATGATACTCAGATCTATGCTTCACTGACTTTCTCGACTCCGAAATGCTTTGTATATATCTCAAATGTCCAAGAAGGAAGCCTGAAAGGGCGATCGAAGAAACTCGCGATATATAAAAAAAAAAATAATAATTTTCTTATCATCCTCGTCAAAGTCGCATGAAGATTGAATCTCTGATTTTTTATTCGATCGAATTTCCAAAGAATCGCGTGAGACCGTTCGATCGTTCTGCACAAAATGTGTATTTTGTGCACTATTTTTATCAAGCTTATAGGAACTAAGTATAAAGTTACTTTGTACATACGATGGAGAGTTATAATATACTGCTGGATGTTGCAATCTGTGAGATCGTTTGATGTTCTTGACGTTCTTGAACGTACAAACTTTTCATTTCTCGTCGGGAAGATATTTTTCGCTTGCAAAAATCGTGCCGGATCTCCACGATTACATCGTATTGTTAATCGCGAAATCAATTTATTTAGAATAATATGCAACGCGTGCGGGCGAATGTTCGTTTTTGATGATACTAGTCATTAACATGATTTTACGAGCAATCGGATATGTATAGGGTGCCTTTGATAAAATTGCCTTTACAAAAATTTAATGAATATTTCTCTAATATTTACGATTTTTTTATCTAAGTAGATATGTTTTATTATTTCTAAATCAATTATTAAATATTGATTGGTGGTCTATAAAACACTTTTTTAAACAATTTTTTTTAATATCTCAAAGTTTTTAATCTGATTTTTACTTTTAATCAAGCTTGCTTGTCGAACATTATTTACAAATAGCTAGAGAGATTTGGATAGAAAACAATTTTAACATGTTAATATGTTAAGTATCTTATAAGTTTTCTTATCTATTTATAATATACTCTTAATCTAATGAAATTTTAATTATTCTTTTTATTTGATATTATTTTTAAATAAATTTTTCCTCTTTTGCTAACATCTATCTTTCTTTGAGACACAATTATACTTAAGCACCCTATATATATACACGCGTAATCTTTTCATGAATATTCCGATGTGAATGCGAATGTGAACGTTGAGTAGTTATTATTTCCTTTTTAGCAGTATGTCATATTTTACTCCTATATACTACATGTACGACATTTAATACATGATAATAAAGGTGTCAAATATTAATCAAAATATGCTTAGAATAATAATACATTATACCTTGTAAAAAACGTGCCCTCTGTGTACATTTGATTATAGATCGAAATATAATCCATTGTTACAGCCCGAAAAAATCTTTCAAATCTTTCGATATCATTTACTTTTCACATTCTTATAGCTTTGTATCGACACATCGTCAAAATTCTTTATATATCATATAGTTTTCTTACAATTCAGTTTCTTTGTTTTTCTTAAAATCAATCAAGAATTTTTTCATTTTTATTAACTTTCTGAAAATTATGCTTTATTATAAAAGAATATTCCAAAGAAAAACACGATGACGTCATAAAGATTCCTATCTACATTCAATTATTACAAGACAAATTCCACAAGAATAATTCGTATAATTCGGTATGATTATCCATAACTTGTCTGTAGATGCAGTCAGCCTCTCGCGATCGCAGTCGAATGAGTAATTCGCACAAGTTTTCCTAGCTAGACATGATGCACCATCAGATAACGTATTTATTGTGAAGACGGTGCTCTTTGAGACATGGCATTGAGCAGAAACGATTGGCGTTGTACTCGAAAGGCACCTTGTCAGTCATATCGATGGCGCATTGGAAGCACCGCGACTGCACAGTGTATCCTTCGTTCAACATTCGGTTTTGTACAACCAAAGCTCTCTACAAGATGAAAAAGAAATAAATATAAGCTATCAATACACTTTCAACATTTTGTATAATAATGCGCTTAACCTTTTCTTTGTCACTGAGATTAAGGAACTTCTGCTTCTCGTTTTCCTCCTGCTTCTTCAACTCGAATTCCTTTCTTTTAACTTTCTCCTTGAAACGTTTCAATTTCCGCTGTTGTTTTTTCTTTTCTGTTTCTGCTTGTTCTATCTCATCAGAGAGTGGCCCAGGTATTTGAGACTATCAAGCATTAAAATATATGTGAAAGTTTATAGATATATAATAAATTTAATTTTTTTTCGAGTGGATATATTAATGCAACGTTTTGTTGAGAACATTACTTTTTGATAGTTGAACTTGTCCGGGTTAGCTTCCATAAATCTTCTAAACGTATTTCTAGTTTTCTTATCATTTGCAGCAGCATAAGGTGTCTGCAGCTTTTTATTCTTATTGCAAGGATCAGATCCAATTTCCAACAGCAACCTATCAACAAATCAAATTATGTAAAACCCAAGATTTCATTAAAATTATAAAATTTATTCAATAATAAATAATCACGTACCATACTTGCTCATAATGTCCACCGAGTGCTGCCAAATGCAACACTGTATTGCCGTCTTCGTTGGTATCGTTAACCAATTTCGCCACGTCATCCGTATTTACGAGAGTATTGTTGGACATGGTGCAACTCTCCGTGATATCTTTCTTGTTCTGTTCTTCTTCGCATTCCTTAATTTTGGCTAATAAGTTATCAATGACCGAGGATAACAGATCGTTATTGCCCTGTTTACAGGCAGTCCATAATTTAGTCTTAGCATCCGACAGCACTTCATTGTTCACTTGATCTAAAAATAAAACATTAATTAAGATAAAATGTGATAAAATATGTATTAGTACATTTTTTACTTTCTCTTAATCTTAATAGAAAAATCTTTACACTCTATAATTTAAATTGTAAATATATTTTTTAAATGTTTTTTTAATTATTGCAAAAAGATAACAATTTTTATATGGATTATCTATTTAAAAACATAAAACTTACTGTCTTTTTTCACTTTCTTTTTTTGTCGATGAGCTTTCTTATTTTTCATGTATCTCGGCACGGTATCTTGAAATGCTTGTAAATTCTCCCTAAATGACACCTCAAAATCTTGTTCGATTAAAGGGATGTCCAGTGGAAAATTTGCTTCCATTTCGGACTCAGAGGACGATTGAGCTAATCTAACAATAATATCTGTAAAACAGAAAATCTTTTTATAATCCAGTACAAATATATATAAAACAATATAAACATAATTATACAAATAATATTTTTTAACAATAATTATAGTATATTTAGTATTAAAAAAAAATTGAATATTCTAAGACTAATTCCTTATGTTTCATATTGAGATGTACCTGGCAGTGGCCGATTCGGACTTTTCCTCGGTTTCGCTCTATCTATATGCGGACGGGAATTCCGGTGTTGTTTCTCCGGGGTAGATTGCATAGATGCCTTAATCTTATCATTCTCCTGCAGACTATTATTACTACCGGCATTAGGATTACACTCGATAGCAACTTCTCCCTCAGGTATCTCGCTCATGATCTCTGGTTTCGAGATCTTCTTACGTACCGGCTGTCGCGGAGAATTGGGGAAACAATCTGTGAAATCCGCTGCGGAGCCTAAAATATAGCATTACAAAGGTTAATTGATCAGCACGAATTAAATACGAACGAAATTCAGACTGTGAACAACCATTTACCATAAATCTCCATGGTGCTCAGAATATCGTATACTCTCTTGACTTCTCTAAACGTTGCTCTTCGAGTAGGAAATGGCAGTGGTCTTATTCTAAAATCGTTCTTATCTAAGGGAGGATTCTTGCCGCCGAAGAGCACCGTGCGATTATGCGGACCGACCGCTCGGTACAAAATAGCTGATGAATTATTAATGTGCATCGACCATGACTCTAATATCTCTTGTACATGCTAAAAAAATCATCATATTAACTTGTAACCAGTTTAATTGTTTGGCTGTTAAATAACTCGTTGATTAAGGTTGTACAAAAAGCACATACCTGAATGAGCGATGCTTCGTTATACTTTCGCAAACTGGCACCAGCGCTTTTCGCATGATTATTATTCGTGCGAGAACTCTGAGCGAAGCCTTGCTTTGCTCGTACAGTATAAGAATGGAAAGTCTTGTGCAAGATAGGTTCACCATCTGCGATATATATCGAAGCGAGTAATGTAACGCGATTGTGCACATTAAAAAAATATTCTTAAGATGCGTACCCTCAAATACAGCCGCGGCGAAGTGTCCCCCGCCAACCATGATGACTGTCCATTTGGTCTTTCTGCCACTGTCCAACGCCTGAGCGATCATCTCGGTGTCTTTTTCGGGAATGTCCTAAAACGTAATTGCATATCTCCCGATCTGGCACTACAGAGCACACCAAGTGACTCTAACAAAGTACAATACATCAAGTTTCAAGATAATACTTCGTGCGCAAGTATATCTTTTCCAAGTATAACAATAATAGCGCATAGGTTGACGACAATCCAGCATTGGCGACAATCCAGCTAACAAACACACCTTCTTATGATGCAGTAAACACCGGTAGATACTGAATATATTGCCATCGTCATTCTCGAAAAACACTTTGGTGTGACGACTCGCGACAACCTGTAGCTTCCGCTCCTTGGACATTTCCTCGTTGTACTCCGTGTCCGAAATGTCTGACTCGATTGCCTTGCCGCGTCTTTCTGACGCCTTTCTGGACTTGTTAAGTCCAGTTTTACTTGATGACTCGTTCTTGGTTTGGTCATTAGACGAGGTCCCAGTCTCCGAAGTACCAGCATCGTCCTCGTTCTCGGATTCTACCTCGCTACCAGACAGGCTAGACATGTCGCCTACAAAATTCCCATATGCCTAACTGTTTCCGCACCATTTTAAAGCTGGCATCATCGCCGTGTACTTCATCTCAGACTGTACCTTCTCCGGCCAGCCTATTGAAATTGTCCTCGCTAATCGACTTCAAACCGTTCAGATGTTGCTTGAGATTGTAACGATGCCAATCCAGCTTGTAGTGGAGTCTCTGTTGCACCTTGTCCTCAAACTCGGTATTACAATAGGAACAACACAAGGAGTCAGATACCACCAGCTCGCTTAATATCTGCTCGTTGTCAGGCACTGCAAAGTAGAGTAAATTCCACATGTGAAATGTTGTCGAACTGTTGGCTACAGATATTTCCTATGTTTTTCTCATGCAAATTAAAAACAATCTTATTGATTTTGAGGATAATCTCTTATCAAAAGGTAATATTCAATTTCATTTAATTTCTATAATTAAGCTTTATCTCTCTACAGCTCAAAGAGACCCAATATTATTAATTTTTTAATTAATATCAGATCAAATATATCAGATTCAACTGACATATTAGAAATATGAGGGCAAAGTCTTCACTGATAAAATCTTATGATGCTCTAACATACAGACATTATCGGATTACATACTTTAACATAACTGTGAATTCTGGAATAGAATGTTAATGGAAAAAAACAAACCTCGCATAATTCTGTCACGGCAACGTGTTAAATAATATTAAATAACATTCTCAAAATACGAGTTCCTGTAATTTTAAATAAATTTAAACAATCAAAATATAAGTATCTCAAGTTACGCTCTAATATGCACATCATTTCCTCCAAGCCTTCGAATGGCCTGATAAAAGCATCGAAATCTCACATTCCAACATTCGAGAGAAACAATTACGCTTCTCCAGAATACAAGCTTGTTCTGTGTCCTTCGGGCCTTGTCAAACATATGTGATCCATCTGTTCTAGATCTCTTTCTACCACCTTCCGCTCCCAATCTGAGCGTCCGTCCCGTTTCAAAAGCGGAGCAGATCTACTCAGCGAAATAAACAAACACATTTTCGTTAGACATTCGCAATATCAGGTTCGCGGCTCACCGTAGGATGACGGTGACTGCATACACCGCGCAACCTTGATCCCCTTGGTGATCCGGGTGAAATCGTCCGAATTGTGGATCCTGTAAATCTGATGATCCGCCGTTTTCTCGGCCTCGCAGCCGAGCGGACGCGTTTCATTCGCCATCGTGGGAGATGATCGAAAGGACGACGGAAAGTCGACGCGAAAAATCAACAGATACGACAAACGAAAATTCGCCAAAGTGCTCGCGCACGAATACACGCGTACTGACCGTTTCGTCGCCTTGCGCAAGCCTCCCGCGATTGCGTCATCCGTGTATTGCCGTGCGCAAACATGTCGTCGTCGGGCGGGATATTGGAACAGGGTAAAGGACGCATACGCGACAAGATGTAAATTCAACGTTTATTAAACATAGCATTTCTTGCGGCACACGGAAATTCCGTGTGGGAAAACGCACGCCACACGTGCATGTACAATGATAATAACAATAAGATGCAGCTTACACAATGTGAATATTCCTTTCTCTTTTTTTTTTTAAATCCTGCCTATGTTAGTCAGTTAAAAACTACAACGTTCTTTTAGCATATTTCTACAATTAATTCTGTATTAACCGGAAAGAATGAGGCTCTTATCGCGCGATAAATTTCTGGGAATTATCTTGTTTCTCTGAAATGTAACAATCATTTCTCGCGCTCCCCAATGTTTGTAAAATGTTTTATAATTTTTAAAAGTATTTACAATATTTTATAAACTTTTATAAAATGTTTATAATTAAAAGTTACAATTTCGTGCTTAATATTTGAGATTGAAGCCGTGACGTGCACTTAAATCCAATTTGTTTATCGATATAATTTAAGTATATAAATTATTAAGTGTACAAATATATATTAATGTGCCTTAGAACAACGTTTTTCATAGCAATGTTCTTAGTTGTCTAATTCTTCAGCAATTTCAATTTATGTGATGTTCATCAGAACAATAGACTGTTAAATATTAAATATAATGCTATTCATAGCCTCACGCTTCTGCCATTTATTCTTATATAAGCAAAAAAATATATTCTGCGTACAAATACCTCACAACACTTATTCTAATCTATCTAATAAATATGCTTTTTCATCAGATAATCGATCAGTCTTAAACAGCGATAGATAGCTATGTAAAATTTGGAGAAGGTATGGAACCATGATTTTGTACTTTTGTACTTTAACGTTTTTGGTTGTTGCATACCGCACAACCGCACTTGATTTCAATACTTTCTGCACATTGTGCTGTCAGTAACGACTACTATATATAGTATATATAGAAGTAGAACAAATTCTTTGTGTACTAACGGTGGGTCGTATCGTTCGAAGCTCTTCACATTTTAGAAAATGTATTCCTACACATTTTCAACATTTGATTCGCTTAAAGGCAAAGTTACGAAAATGTTAATATTACAATATGTTAATCAACAGAATGTTACAAAACACTAAGATCCTTTTTTTGCTGAGACCCGTTCATAAATAAACGCAGTGCTACCGACGACAGTATAAATTAGTGAAATAAATAATACTATATAAATAGACAAAAAAATAGAATCATCTTTCGAAAATCGGCGACATCTCCACCGCATTAAAGACACATGTAGACGAAAAACAATATTCCATTTAGCACACCGACTAAATAATTCATCTGTATCCTCGAGCTGCCACGTATCCTGAAATGTATGATAACAACATTAGGAGCTGTAAATTGGGATATATTCGCAATTTTCAAGTAGCATAAATATTAGATTATCTTACGTTTGTTGTTAGTAAATTTATAATGGCAATAAAAAATATATTTTACTAGACTTTCATTCTTATTCAATTATACGTTGTACGATAAAAAATACATTCAATTTATGAATAGTTTACTTTTTAAAGCCAGATATTGTAATTAAACAGAAAGCAAAACTTTACCTCCGCCTAGAAGGGCTGAAAGGAGACGGTGGGTTGACACCGGGTACACTGCTGTCCTTGTAAAGGATGAACCAGGTGAAACCTGTTATCACAAGTCCGCTCATTGTGGCTTTCAATAGCCACCCATATCTCCCGTAAAATGCTATCAGCACATTAGCGGCTGCCTCTGCGTATCCATTACTGGCATTCAAGAGTCTCCCATTATTCGCCGGAAATTGTTTCACATCAAATTTCGGTAAAATGGATACGCTCGGTATCGTTTGTATAAACGTTGCCACCGACGGCAAAGAGTATCGATCGTCGATTTGCCATGACAAAAGCTTTCCTAAGGGCAGAGCATGAGAAACTCATATCAGCCACATAAATCTCTAGAATAAAAGAGAGAAAGAAAGAGAGAGAATGTTATAGAGTATTTATAGATTAAATTAATTCATGGAAAGGAAAAACATCTATTTTAAACAAAATTATCATTCTAGATAAAATGCTTTTATATTCTAACAAATAATCTTATGCCTTCTAAATGAGATAAATGAATAGATATAATTTAAAATATGTTTTTCTTCATAAATTAATATATTCTTTCAATTCAGTTCTCTTTTGAGTTGAAAGAATATATTAATTTATGAAAAAAAAGAAAATGTGTTTATTTTAAATTATAAAACAGAATTATCATTCTAAAGTATTAAGATAATATTACATATTACATCAAGATTACACTATATCCTAATGCAAATGATCTTTCAAGTTTTTTTATCTTACATAAAAGTAATTGATTTAATTAAATGATAAGATAAACGCGTGCGATAAGATAAATAAAGGAACAAGTTCCCTCTTCTTCGTTGTTTCTCTCTAGCTGTCTTTTCTTTTTTGCGGCTAGTCAGGCATGTACATACATACTTTCCGAATGACGATGCGGCCTTGACGAATTCGGTCATGGGCGACGCAGAACTCRCATAATAAACGCGCGCACGAGGAAGCTGGAGAGGATCGAAGGACTCTCGCGTCGCCCGCGGAAAGATGTATCCCGTAATAGAAACGGGCCACGCGCCCCGTTAAAAATATAATTGAAGAATGCAGATTACATATGCGCGACACATGCATCTAAACGCGAGTTCGTGGACTGCGCGTTTAAACTCTAAAACTCTCGGAAAGCGATGTAGGAATGTAATCGTCGGTTATCTCTTTATCTCTCGTACACAATGCACGATATTAATATTCTGAGAGATATTCATTTTTCTGAGAGGAGTAAAGTTCACGAAATATAATTTTTGCGAGAAGAAAATAATTATACAATTTATTGAAATCAGAATAGCGACGGGAATCGTCCGATTTTTCGGCGTCCTAAGTGAACGAAATGATACGCTGATTCGTAGCGGCACAATTTGTAAAATTAATATAAACGGATAAGCGACTTATAACTTTTGTTAGGTTCTTGCCTTACAGAAAGCATCAGTGGTTAATATTACATAGTTAACATAAATAATTAAATAAATACAAATGCGTTAATAAATAATAATTAGAAGAGCAACTTAACAAACAATTGCATTACTGCCGATATATATTAGATCTATTTGTTTCGTCTGCGCTCGAATTAAGCTCGCGAAATTGTTAAATTTTGCGAGAAATAATTATATTAAAATCAGAGAAAATAACGGCAACTTGTGAACATTGTTCGGCTTTTAGGCGTCCTAATGAGATGGAACACTGATTCGTAGCGGTACAACTTATAAAATTAATGTAAACAATTAATGTAAACGAATGATTTTTGGACCGTGTTAGATTCTTGCCTTAATTAAGTTAATCTGGCATTAATTAAGTTAATATTACATAAATCGGAAAGCACATAAATTCAAGAAACACACAGATACGTTGATAATAAATAATAATCAGAACGCAACAAGCAACTTAACGAACAATCGCCTTCATAAATTATTGAAATATAGATCTGCTTTTTTCAGCCACGTCTCTTTTTCCACCTTTCCTCTCCTTTTTTTACGAAACAACTACACATCGCACATGACTGCGAGAGCGGAGAAAGAGGAAGGCGAACGTAGAAAGCGTGACTGAGAAGAACACATCTAATAACGCAAATGTACAGAAAGTAATAATCGAAGAAACGGCAGGGCTAGCTTCCATTTCGGAGCTAAGTGCGCTCTCCTCGAGTGATCGAAACGACGAAAAAAAAAAAAAAAAAAAATCTAAAGGCACACATCGGCGGCACGGAGGCTTCCCCTCGAGACGGATTCACATCGTCGGCGATCCCGCTTCCAACGTAACCAAAACAAAAACTTGCGCGTCCGACGGATCGGCCCGGAACGGGGCGTCCTACCGGCGACGATCTACCGTCGCTCGCGCGACAACGACTCTCTCGTCGTGGAGGCGATTCAGATCGCTAGGAACGTCCCTTTCAACAGAATCAAAACAGAGTGCGTGCGTTTAAATGGTGTGGCGTCTAACCTCTAACTGAGAGATTCGCGGAGAGACGCGCGAACGGAAGCATCGTCCCCGATCTCGGGATGTGGTGGAGGGCCACGTCGAGGGCGACGTGGTGATTCAAGGAAATCGGGGGAGGAACTCGCGTTCACCTACCATAGTTCACGTAAAGCTTGCAGAGGACGATGGCGAGCGAGAACGCGACGAGCGACAGGGTGAACGTCCACTCGTCCACGCGGATCTTCTCCCATAGCCTCGCCGGCGTCGCTCTCCGGGTCTCGGCGAGATCGCCGTTTCCATACGTCAGCTTCCTCGGCTCGAACATCGTCGTCGCCGTCGCCGTTATCGCCGCTCGCGCCGACATCGCTCGTGATCGCTCGGAGATCGCGCGCACACACACGCACGCCCGAACACGCCAGCACTGTCAACAACTCCGTGACAGTCCGTGTGACAGCCCGGCCGCTTCCAAAAATAAAGGTGAAACAAGCGCGGGCGTGCGTAGCGTGCGCGGCGCGCACGCGCCGTCCGTTTCTTCCGCGAATGAAAAGAAAAGAAAAAGAAAAACACGATAACAGGGCTGGCAATGGCTGCGTTTAGCAGAAGAGATTGGGTTGGAAAGTTCGTAGCGTTTTTTAGCGCCAAAATTTAGATATTTGGAAATTTCTATATTTTACAAAATTGGTACGACACCATTTGATAGAGCAAAGTTTCAGCTTTCGGAATCTGTTTTACAATTTACGGTGATTTTTAGTGGAGTTATGAGCAATCAAAGTCAGAATCTCTGTTTAACTTAACTTGCGAATAATTTGAGAATAAAAAATCGTAGGAACATTTGTGAAAAATGATTTTGTAGGGAAAGCGTCAAGCTTTCACGATAAATAGTCAAAAATGTTCTCAAATTTAATTTGGGCACGTTACAAACCAACAAAGCGAGAAGAAAATTCTCCATCTTTTTCAGCTCATAATTTTCTGCATGTAAAAATTACCAAACTCACATAAACTCAAAAAATATGATAGGCTTTTGAAAGTGGAGATTTCAAGCTTTAAAATCCTTTTTTTTAAATTTAAATTTCATTCATTTTTGACGAAAATATTATATATACAATTTTAAGCTAAAAAAACGCTGCGAACTTTTGTCCCAATATTTGGATGTAGTGAAAAATAAGGACAACAATCTAACCAATCAGATTAAAAAGATCTTACGAAGTTGCAAAACCGCTTTTTCTGGACGCAGCCGGACAAAATTCTGGCGAAAGCCGCAGTTGTCATAAACTTTGACCAGACTCCTTAATTTAAACAACGAGGCTTAATTGCATTATTTCATCGAACACAGCGAATAATTTTCCATTTCTCGTCTCTGAATCGAAATTCTAATAAAACGCGCCATGGAGCATTTTCGCCACGTTACGGCACTGTCGCGCACCGTCATCGACTGCGGCGTTGGGGGGCGCGGGAGCGGCAGAGGTCTGAAGATGACCGCATTTGCCCGTTGCCGCTCGTGCGAGATAGCGAAGTTAGCCGACGGTGAGACGCGCGAGCCAACCGTCGCCGCCGTCAGTGCTGCGCGCGAATCGGTCGCGCGCGGTGGCGGCGCGTAGTGGGTGATAGAGCGCGGTTGTTGCAGTCGCGAGCGAGACAGAGAGAGAGATGGCGAGCCACGACGTCGGCATCGGCGACTTCGTCCTGCTGGACGAAATCACGGTGGATCGCGTGGTGGAGAATCTGAAGACGAGGTGCGTAACATCCTCCCCCGGAGTATCCGACGGTATCTGCTCCGAAACTCCGCGGAGACGCGAGTCGTGACAGGCGGAGGGCGGGGAGCGCCCCCCGCGCGGTCACCGCTCGTTTCGCCGCTGCGCCCGCGAGAGGGCGTGGCCTGCGCGTCGGCAGGTGGTCGCGCAGAAATAGCGAAAAACTTACGTTCGTCTTCCTGCATTCTCCTAACTTCAAACCGAATGGGGAACCGTTTTGGAGAATTGTAGATGTTGATTGATCGATCATGTGTTTTATCGATTTTTCTTTTTCTTTATCGAGAAACGGGGACTGCAAGCTCCGATTGACATTGTCTATTATTAGTGAAAGTGAAGATAATCGTATGAAGTAATATTTAGGATGACTTCATGTAAGATAAGACAGGAAACTGAAATAACGTATCTATTAGTTTTTCGTCTCTTTCTATCGCTCTCACTTTCTTTCTCTTATGTGCTTCAAATAAGTTGTATTATAAGTTTCTAATGTATTTTGAATTGCTGACCCGCCGACGGCGACAACGTCCAGGGAGATCTCCGAGGTCGTTTCCACTGGATAGCCTTGGCCAGTTAATTTTGGCCAGTGATAGTCTTGCACTTTTACGAGGGTCGGATCCGCAAGATTTCTTTTAATCGTCGCGGCTAATAAAAACACGAAGAAAATGCGAAATTTACAACAGCTCCAAAATAATTTCTTCACATATTATAATCCTTGGAGAATCAAAAATGAGGAAATTGTTATAAAATACAGAGAGATTCTTGATTACGTATCGGTATTTTAGAAGGTGAGTCTAGAATTTGAAACAAAAAAGAAAATATGAATATAGATCATTTGAGCTTTTTATTTTTCAAATTAAGAAAAAAACGGCATTTTTTTATGTGACTTGATGTTTACACATACGATTTTAATGAGAAAATCAGGCACTTTGGTTACACCTTTGATATATGCGTTATATTATTTTGTTTCACAAATGAAATTTTTAAGCATTGTATTTGTTATATATATATAAATTTGTCTTTTCTTTCAAGACAAATAATAGATTGAAAGAAGGATCAAATATATGCGTTTTTTTTAAATCATCAGATTCATTAAAAGAATATATTTTGCAATTCCAAAAAGAGTAATATGATTGTGATATGTGTATGCGTTTCGAAAAGCTGTAAATGTTGAAAGTAATTTACTCAAATTTTTAGCAATTTTATACTTCATATTTTCATTTTCAATGAACAATTTCAGTGACAACTTTTCCCAGGGCAGTTGCATCGACACTAATTATGACTTAACTGGATGTCACTCTTCCGCGTTACAGGCGAGACTGTAATCTAGAAATAGACGGCTAATAATCAGTTGCATTAGACCACAGATGCAGCTCGCGTTCTAGATGATAGCAATAAGGTGTGACCGGCCGTTAATCGGCGTTAATCATAGTTAATTTATGTTCTTCATGTCTTGGCAATTAAAGCTACATTATAGAATTAAAAATAGCGATTAACAAATTAACTTAGTTAACATGTAACGTAATTCGATTGAATATCGAATTATATTGTTAACTAAGTTAATTTGTTAATCACTATTTTAGATAGTGATTAACATCATATGTAGATAGTCATAAACTAATCTTTCTTTTTTGCAAAATTGAACTTTCTCTAAACGAAAATTCGACACTCAGTAAAGATGTATTATCAAGATATATATCGCTTAGCTGAATCTTTAGAATGAATAAACTACAATCGTTAGTTAATTTTCAGTATAGTTGATCGTCTTTTCATAAACGGATTTTTATTCTATTTCGTAGTGGTCAAATTATCCGATTTGTTTCCAGAGATAAATGACGAATTTAATTGATCATCTTCTTGTAAATGGAATTATTATTCTATTTTACGGTTGCCAATTGTCTGGTTTCCAAAGATAAATAACAAGCTGGTACGCTTAAATAAATGTGCGAATCACGAAGAAAATCATCGTTCTACGTCGTAAAAAAGGAACACGTCAGGGAAACTACTCCGATTCATTTGACTGTATCATGGGGAGCATGGAATTGAATATCACACTGCGAGCAACCGACGGAAGCAACGATATTATACCTGTTGCATAATTATGCGGGTGTATCGTTTTGCGGATAAAGAATGCGCGTATTTACAATGCGTTGCGTGCATCCGTCGCGAAGTCGCACGCAGAGACAAATAGCACAATTTAAGACAAAGTGGCTGTTAATCTGTACATTCTTCCTACAATTGTCAGCGATGACTTTAAAATTATAAGAAATTTTTTTAAACTTTTCTAAAATCCATAGAGTATCGTAAAAATAAAATAGAACACCAATTCATACAATATCTCTGATATCTATAAATATCTTACTTTGATGTTTATTGAAGATTTCGTGTCTCTCGCGTAATAGTTGCAAATCGGTTTCATCATCATAAAATGCTGAAAAGAAGTTGTATATTTTTTTCTGATATCTTTGTAGAATATCTACGCTAGACTGAAATTTGATGTAATTCGCTTATAGCATCCGAAGGTCAATGGTACACAATGCATGACGCATATTTCTTGGAAGGTACATATTCATGAGTGAAAATGAATTATACGCTCTGATTCATCGTGCACTCTAGACATATTACGCGAAAATCTCGAATAGTTCTACATTAGTTTAAATCAAATTAAACACGGAGGAACCGCGTTTAATTAGGCAAAAAAATGTAATTGAATAAGGGAGAGAGAATACTCAATTAGATATGGATTATTATAAAAATCAAGTAATTATTTAAAAATAATTAATCATATTAAGAATGTGTAATGTAAAATATTTAATTTTAAGGAACAGACTGACTTCAATCATAGTTCGAAAGATCTAATTTTTGTTAATTTTATAAAGAGCGAAATTATCTTTTTCAAATTATTAAAATGCAAATAAATTGCTAAACATATTGTTTATCGTAACGTTATATTATCGAGTAGAAATTTTTTTCTAACGAAAATGCTGATCAGCTTCATTTTGTGTAACAACTATATCTTTCCGAACAATTCCGATATCTTGTATCTAGCTTGTTTCCAAGCTAGATTTCAAACGGGTTTGCCTATTATTTTTTCTCCACGGTTCAAAACCATTGACATCAGCTGTTCGCTAATCTGCAACTTTCACAAGAAAGAGGTAAAAGAACGTATACGAGAAATCGTACGTGAAGGGTTTTACTTTTATCTAACATTAAATAGCGAATTGTACACGTAATAAAAGAATCTTCTCTTTTTTTCAGAAGCAGAATCCATAAAATTATTTTATATATAACGTTTATTTTTTTCTGGCAGTTTTAATGTAGTTTCATCGAAAGAAAGATTTCAGAATTAGAAGTCTCAAATGATTACATCATGATAAAATGATTAGTAGTTATAGTACAATTCAGAAAGGATATAATAATTGAAGAAAGAGTCTCGATTTGTTCTTTAATATTTTGCTCGCTATAAGGTTTCTATTAGTTTAATATTTCGAACTGTAATTCAAGTCTCTAATCTACTCCTTAAAATTAGGTTTAATGCAGGCTGATTATCTACGATCGAGCTGATACGTCGAGATTTTATTCGTACCAATTTATGTCATCATTTCAGACGACGAGTCATGTCATCCGCGACGCCAACGCAAGATGAGAAGCACACGAGGGCAAGCTCGTTTAGCGGTAAATGTGTGATGAGAAAATGAGCGTTCGAAGACGCGTATCCTCGAATATACGCGACGAATGCATGCGACTCGCGTAATCCTTATCGAGGCTCATGTCGGCGATGAGTCATCCTCGAGTCGTTGCATGGTTTTTAGATCGTGCTCGCGTCCCCAAGTCTCGGCCTGATAATAGTCAATGACTAATTATTATATAATACAACGATTATGGTAAAAGGAATAAATATTAAATGCAAGTAGAAGTAGCTGAAAAGATTATTTCAATATTTTTGTGCGAAAGAAAGAGAAGAAATAGAATTTTTGCTTAAATTTAGATTTTCCTCTACGAAATACTATTTTATAATTTATACTACAAATTATTAATAATTATTAATAATTTGTTATTAATTAATGCTATATAATTAATAGACTATTTGATTCGAACTTTTATTTATATTTATATTTTTTCAATTTGTCAAAATTCAGCACTTTTTTTTTTAATCGAAGAAAGGAGTTGGGAAGAGTGTTAAAATATTCTCGTATGTTAAATTTTATTGTTTTAACTTTTTGCTGCGAGTAGAAGAGTATATTTACACTGGCGTGCAATTGTCATCGAAGTAAAGACAAGTGACTCATTACGCTTCGATAATCTCGAAACCGATCTCACCGATAATACTTATCTTTTCATGGATATCGAATGTTTTCACAGAAAAACTTCACTGTAAAATTGTTTATTATAAATTAATGAACAATTCCCTTTCAAAGAAATTGGATATTTCATCGTACAGTTTGCACGCACAAAGTATAAGGTTGCTTGCGTCGTTCGGTTTCTTGAAGGTCATTATTATAAAGAAAAATTTTATGATGAATTTTTTAAGGAATCCTATCTTTTTTGCTTTGATTTAATTTTGAGTTAACTCTACTTTTTATCTTGCGCTTTCTCAGACTTTTCTTAATGTATCTTCCACTTTTATTGTATTGTTACAGATTTAACGGGGGAAAGATTTACACGTACATCGGCGAAGTCTGTGTGAGTGTAAATCCTTACAGAAGCACCAATATTTACGATGCGGACCAGATTAATAAGTATAAAGGTACAATCGAGCTCAAAAAAAAAAAAAAAATACCAATGCACGCATTTAGCTATTTTAATGATTTGCGACTCTTTGAAATTGCTTCTAGGGAGAGAATTGTTCGAGAACCCACCGCACATTTTTGCGATCGCGGATGCGGTGCATAAAGAGATGAAGCAACAAGGCAGAGATACCTGTATAGTTATAAGTGGCGAGTCGGGTTCTGGTAAAACAGAAGCTAGCAAAATCATTATGAAGTATATCGCCGCCGTGACCAATCTCAGCGGCCAGCAGGAGATCGAGAGGTATGAGTTGTCGTTTAGAAGTGAATGGCAATTAGTATTAGCTTCGCTGTCTAATCTGTCTGGAATCTTTATAACCAATAAGACTAAATTTAGTATATACAGTATATCTTTAAAAACGATCGCATATTACTTAATTACACAATGCTCAATGTAAAACAAAATTGCATCGAGATAATAGAAGATATTTTCATTTCGTAGCACTAATTGTAAGCGATAAAAATGATTTTTTCAGGGTGAAAAATATTCTCATCCAATCGAACTCGATATTGGAGGCGTTCGGCAATGCCAAGACAAATAGAAACGACAATTCGTCGCGTTTCGGAAAGTACATGGACATCAATTTTGATTTCAAGGGAGACCCCATCGGCGGCCACGTGACCAATTACCTCCTCGAGAAATCTCGGGTGGTCTATCAGCAGAAGGGAGAACGCAACTTTCACTGCTTCTATCAGGTTCCGTTCGCTCGTAATCACTAATTTCACGCTTGAAATTTCCCGTTGCGTGATCGAAAAACTGTAGGAATGTGAATCGCTTAAATACAAAATATATGCCATATAGCAGAAATTTAATTTTTAGTTACTGAACGGCTGCAGCGAGATTGAATTGAACAAGTTACGTTTGGTCCGCGACCCGGCTGCTTACTATTTCATCGGCAATGGAAGCAACAATAAGACAGTCTCCTCCGATAGGAGCGACTATAAAACTGTTTGTACCGCCATGTCCATCCTCGGATTCTCCACAAATGAGACGCAGACCATATGGAATATCATCGCTGGTATTTTACATTTGGTAGGCAATTGACATAAAAATAAAACGCTCTTTCTCAACACTAACGCCTTTCATATTTTTTCAATGATACATACGCGATTTCATATGATTTACTTCTTCGTTACTTTTCAGGGTAACATCACCTTTAGGCTGGATGATGACAAACTTATAATCGAGAATAATAGTGCTTTAAACGATACCGCTAACTTGTTCTCTATCAACTCGAAAGATTTGAGTACTGCTCTCTCGCAAAGAGTCATAGCGGCGGGTGGAGAAGTTATGCAGAAGACTCACACTTTGATTGAAGCCGAATACGGCCGAGATGCATTAGCGAAGGTGCATTCAGCATGTGTTCAACTTCAATTTTTTATTGAGTTTTCTATGATCTAAGTGACATGTATTGATCATGTATTGACAAAAATATGAATCTTTCAGGCTATATACGAACGATTATTCACGTGGATAGTATCGCGCGTTAATGGATCAATCAACGTAAATAATAGCGATGATATGAAGAGATACGGAACGTTGATCGGTGTGCTCGATATCTATGGCTTCGAAATCTTTGACATGAACAGCTTCGAGCAATTTTGCATCAATTATTGTAATGAAAAGTTGCAACAGCTTTTTATCGGTGAGCGTAATGCTTAATAAGAAATACTTCGGATTGAGAAACATAAGACTCATAATCGTAATCACAAATATTTTATCACAGAATTGGTTCTGAAACAAGAGCAAGAGGAGTACCAGAAAGAAGGGATAGCTTGGCAAAACATTGAATACTTTAACAATCAGATCATTTGCGACTTGGTTGAGCAAGCTCACAAGGGAATTATAGCAATCATGGATGAAGCTTGCCTTAATGTCGGGAAAGTCACCGATGAGGTAGTAGCTAAAAGATCTAAAGTTTCATTAAGCAAAAGATTCTCTTAAAAAATAAAAACACGCCTTTTTTTAGATGCTTCTTAATGCTATGGACAAAAAATTAGTGGACCATAAGCATTATAGTTCTCGACAATTAAAACCGACGGACAAAGAATTGGAACACAGATCACAATTTAAGATCAAACATTATGCTGGCGATGTGATTTACAATATCAATGGTTTCCTCGACAAGAATAAAGACACGCTATTCCAAGACTTCAAACGTCTGCTCTATCAAAGCAATAATTCTGTAATTAGCAAAATGTGGCCTGAAGGTGCCCAGAACATTTTGAAGGTACAAAGATCGTTCATATACATGTAATCGTTCAATGTAGATATACGATTTCATTTATCTGAAGAAGATCGTAACTTAATCGTTAACTAAATCTGCGCATTATTTCTTTTAGACAACAAAGAGACCTTTAACTGCTGGCACGTTGTTCCGCAACTCTATGATTGCGCTGGTAAAGAATCTAGCGAGTAAGGAACCATTTTATGTGAGATGCATAAAACCTAACGAAGTAAAATCTCCAGTCGTATTTGATGACGAGAGAGTAAATCATCAAGTAAGATACTTGGGACTTGTGGAAAACATATTGGTGAGACGGGCTGGTTTTGTTTACAGACAACGATACGACAGATTTCTAAAAAGGTATTGAATCTGTCAGAACATAGAATTAAATAACAGTTTTCTCAATTTATTATATAAATTGTTGTTAAATAATTATTAGATAATAAAATAAATAAAAGAACATGACTCCTAGGAAAAAATAAGCAATGAGAATTACATGGACATTGAAACTTTACGAATTATTTTTTGAACAATCCATTATAAGTATTCTAAACGCAAAGTTATCTCTGTTGTGGAAATAACAATGAATTTAATTTTTTTTGTCAGGTACAAGATGATATCGCAATATACATGGCCGAACTTCCGAGGCGACAGTGATAAGGATGGCGTACGCACATTGTTGGACGAGAAGGGTTTCGCAGACGACGTTAAGTACGGTCATACGAAGATATTTATTCGCTCGCCGCAAACTTTATTTGCGTTAGAAAAGGTTAATCAGTTTAATCTGGATTTTATATATCACACACGATAATATTTGTAGTCATAGCGAATATTGACTATTTTGTTTGTAGATGCGCAGCGATTTAATACCGAGCATCGTGATTCTCCTGCAAAAGCAATGGCGAGGATACCTCTGTCGTCAGAAATACAAGAAGATGAAGGCCGCGTTAGTGCTTATGGAGCATTACAAAAGATACAAACGACGCGTCTACATCAAGCAACTTGAACGGACGTTCAAAGGCGCCAAGAATATGCGAAATCACGGCAAGAGTTTACCGTGGCCGCGTGAAAATTTTGCCGTAAGACACGTGGTGCCAACCTTGAAGAATATGTATGCGAGATGGTGGGCATGGATGGTACTCAGAGTGATTCCTCGGGAGGATTGGCCACAACTTCGACTGAAGGTACATGCTTGTGGCAATTTTCGCGGTATATTTTTATTACTGCAACTTAATAGCTAATAAAATTTAGTTAATTAGATTATCAACAACTCTATGTCCGCTAATAATTGTAATAATTGTACTGATGCCATAAATTTGATTTACAGATGGCAGCGGGCGCTGTGTTGCGCTCGAAGCGATCTTATTGGGGCCAAGATCGTCGCTGGGAAGGAAACTATCTGTCCAAACCGGATGAAAATCCTCAAAGCGACGTTTTCAATTCATCGATAAACAACCTACGAAACACTGATCACTTCAAGACCGTCCTATTTAGTGCATTTATTAGGAAGACCAACAGGTTTCTCATTTTGTTCTCATTTTATAATCTCATCATCTTCATATCATATGATAATCTGAGAAATAACGCAGGTTCAACAAGCCAGCGGATCGCGTTTTGGTGGTAACGGAACATACCGTGTACAAGCTCGACGGCATCAAGTTTAAAAGCATGAAGAAAGGCATACCGATAGCGGAGATCACCGGTCTAAGTGTTTCGCCTGGAAAGGATCAGCTTATCACGATTCACTCGAATCGCGGAAACGATTTCGTTCTATCGATCATCGCTAAAGACGACAGAATCGGAGAGTTGGTCGGCATACTGAGCAACCGGTACTACCAGTAAGTCGCTTCGAAAATATTTTAAAGATTCAATAATATCTAATATGCGAATAAACATATACTGTATATGAAAATATCATGATTGCTCCAAAACATTCGTGGTCTCCGAAAAGTTTGAACGACTTAAGCGAATGTTTCGGAGCATTTTTTACTTGATTTTATTTGAATCTAGCATTGATATCTATTTTTTTCTTGGATAGACTGCGTGGCGCCGACCTACACGTCACAGTAAATGTAAAGTTCAAATGCATGCTGGGCAACAAGAGTAGATTTTTATACATTGAGGTGATGCCCGACGTGATCGAGCCCACGTTCAAGAAGGACGGTAATCAAATTGTTTATGTCATTCCACCGTCGGTGGGAATCATCGATGGTGGTACAAATACAAGACAATAGATTCGTACTGGTCAGTTATAAAGTCTGACGACTTATTCGAGACTGTATTATAAAAAAATATTGAACATATTTTTTTTAAATCATATATCATTGTTGAACGAGCTGCCGTGCAATTGTTTTACGAGAGGCCCTTCAGCAATTTCGTAGACAATAGCCTTAGAGTTCGTATTTGAAAGTTTTTCCCATTGAATTTATCGTTTTGGATACATTTTTCGTGCAGTATTAATCACATTGTTACTAATGTCAATGCAAATTTTATTTTGACGAAAGTTCGATCAGTGTCTAAATCTGTTGCATAACGTTTAAATTACGTATGATGTTCGAGTTCTCGTCACATATAATATATTGTGCATATATTATATATAGGCATTGACATATATTATTGCAAATATATGGCTAGAAATAAACGCCGATTTCTTTCTGTGAAAAGAGTTTTAATAAGAATATTGACAAGAATTATCACGTTTTAACATTAACATTAACTAATTTTCCTTTAAATGTTAAACAGCATTATAACTTCTAAAGTTACTTATTGTGTTTGTTTTTTCAATAATTTCAGCGAAGAAATATTTTTAATATTTTTTTGAAAAGTAAACATTTTATGCTGAGAAATTCGAAATCTTGTCAATTGCCTGCATAATAGATAGATTTTTATCAAGAGTATGTAAAAAGAAAAATGTTGCAGTACAAGTTAATTACGTATACGTATACAAGTCACTTGTAAAGTTACTTGTATGACGTAAAACATACGAGAAAGTTGATAAACTTTTTTCGTACGCTGATATGTTCCATCGGGTATTGCGCACACGCATTTCTCTGTAAATACTCTATAGTGTATTATATTGTTAGCTTCTAATGCGCGGCGTGAGAGGACGAGATGTGAAATCCAGGGAGTTTCACCGAGATAAAACAGTGAATGTGTAATTTATATACGAGATAACTTAAACATTAACACTTAACATTATTCGTGAAAAGCATCGAGTAATCTTTTTCTATTTAGAGGAAATCTATCTCATAGGAAAACGCTATCGACATGTTATACAGAATGTTTCTCGTTAACCGCAATTGTGCTATAAATTTGTGGCCTTCTACTTACTACCAGATCGAAATATTTTTTAAAGATTTTTACATAAACGTGTAGATACAAAAAAAGCAATACGACAAAGCAAGAAAAAATATATGAGACTACGAAACAGTGCAACAAGATAAAAAATATATATACACCTACAGTGCCTGCTAACTCGACACAAAATATAACGAAAGTTGCGTTTTTCTTTTAGATCTTTCCGTGTACTTATAGATTTAAAGAGACTGTATAGGAATCTATATATATATATATATATATACACACACGATCAGCTTAATCAAAATATATATTATTTTACGATTATTTCGACGTTAATTCGATTAACATGCGAAGAAACTTATGTACATTGCCATAGAGTCCGTTACTCCGGTACTTATATGCATTTACGAAGCATTCATAAAAAACGAGTTCGTTTTTTCTTTTAAATTCATGTATATTCGTAGAACAGAGTTTACTTTATTTCCATCGGCAATTGTAATCGCGAAGCGCTTTAAAACATATTGAGGAATGTGCCATTGTTAGAAAATAAAATGAAATTTTCTTGTATTTTTTGTATGCTTCCTTATTTTCCATTGTAGTACTGTAATTTCCTTATACTGTTCCTAGTGTCGTGAAAACTCACTGATCATATTACTTGACACATTATCACTTTGATTTATTTTCAATGTGCACATAATGTGTAATATAAAAAGTATTTGTATCATTTTTTTTATTATTGAAAAGCAACATCTTTATACAAAACAGCAGTTACATTAGTCGATTCGTTGATACATGTAAATGTATCCTAGCTCTTTCGGCGGATTTTCCGATAAAGCAACCTGCAATGATAAATTCGTGTAAGAATAGAAGCAAAGTTTTCAGAAATGATAATCAAAATAGAACTCAAAGCTCATCTAGAATTCATACTTTTTCGTCATTAAATATCACCCATCGGTCTTCCTTCAGTAAGTGACAAACATAATGGCCTACCATCGTCGATGTACCCATATGTGATATAAAACCCACTAGTTTGTATCCTAAAATACGGAAGCGCTTATGAAACGACCAAAAAAATTGACTATTTGATCTATCTTTCTTAACGATGACGTATAAATCAAAGCTTCATAAATCCCGATAATAATTCGTTTGAAAAATTTTGACTTCCTCATCTCATTTTTGTCTATTTTAGCATATTATGTTCACATTTTTTATAATGTTTATAAGAGAATCATGTTTTTTCTCTCTACTGAATTATTGACGATAATTGAATTTGTAGTTTGAAAAATATATGATTTTGTAACTCACGACTGCCTCCGTCTCTGAACGACTCTTTCGTTGGCGCCGCGTTACCCTCCGTTTCCGAGGTATCGAGTTCGGCCTGGTGACTAAAAATCCAATCGGCCGCGCGCTCTAGATTATTGTTGGTCGCTTTGAGTGCTTTCGTTGCTTGTTCCCGCGTAAAGCCCATACCCATTACCATCTCCAGAGAAGCCTGATCTGCCACAAACTTATCCTCGCCTGAAATCAATAGACAGATGAAAAAAATCGATTAATCGGCTACGATTCGACGCTGAAACGAGTCGATTTACCAGACTTAACGTCGACTCCCGGCGGCACGAACGGCTCATCGAAATCGGAATCTGCAATATGCTCCATTACCCAATCGGTTGCAGCCTGCAGACTGCGATTCTCTGTGAAATATAAAGCTCGCTTGCACGCGTTTGGCGGGAAACCTATATCCGTCAATTCCTTTAAGAGAATCGCATTGTAGACGGGAGGTGGTGGTGTCGCACCGTCCGGTAACAGTTCCTCGCCGGGTTGCAAACCGTTTCCGCGCAAAAAGCTTAGATCCACCGTGTCCGGCATCTCCACCGCTACATCCAGTTTGATAGGTGTCCAGTCTTCTTTCACCGTGAATTTTTTCAGATGGATCAGCAAGTAATCTGGAAAGCTGGCTAGTCTGGTAGTTCTAAAAAAACAATTACGTGAAAAAAAATTTTGCTATGAAAAATCGAATTTGGTCGACTTTTAACGAAATGAAACATTCAGAGATATACAATAGCATGTAATATTGTTGATTATTGAACAGATCTTAAATAGAATCAAGAACATGTTGTGTAAAAAAAAGTGTTTGAACATAATATTATTAAGTGATTGGTACAACGGGATGTCGTGTGACTCCGTGTGAGAGCGACGGATTCCTAAGTGACGGGTCGCGAGTTCACTTCCACGCATCCTACATATATACAGATTTCAATCTAATATTTGAGCCGGTTTCAAGTCCGAATAAAGAAAGAAAGTTGAGCGTAGGACTATCCCTTCCCATAAAAAAAGGCCTCAGAAGGCTCAATCGAAGCCTCGGATGGAGGCAAAGAAAGAGGAGACCAAGGCCTGACTTGGGCTGTAGTGTCATTGATGATAATTGATACAACGTTCAGCCATTGATAGCTAATTGGTTATGGTACTTACTTGTGTGCTATCGTCTTGTCGTTTAATGCTGAACTGTAAAACTGTTCCACGATTTCCGTGCGACTGAAACTTTCAAGGCACGACGACAATTTTATACGAGGTCTCACGGGATTACTGGAATCTAGCTTCTGTCCTTTCGCTTCGGCTTCCCTCTTCTGAGTCTCATATGTAGCTATCTCGTCCTTAATAGATCACTTGATTGATTATAATAGCAGGAACATTATTTTTTGAAAAGATTATCATATGCATTCGAATGTACAAACCTTATTTACCGCTGCCTCCAATGGTATCGGTAGTGGCAGGATATATTCCGGCCGATCGGTGTACTTGACCTTATTGGATTTGCCACACTGGTATCTCTCCTCAACTTTAAATTTAAAGCATTCCGTGGGACACACCTCGTGTCGATTGTTACGCTATCAATCAATTTCCTGATTAACATCTTCGACAATTTAATTTAATAATAGGTTTTATAACGATCAACTACTAAAGATAAAAAAATTAATAGTTACACTGAGTAAATTAATCAGGTAAAGAAGGAATTCCTGAGCATCCTGTTGCCGATTCGAGAAAAAGCCGGCGTGTCCGCGACCGATTAGGACTTTAAACATCCGCGGTGGAATACCCTGTCGCGACTCGTCGTCCGTACCGGATTTGCTCGGTTGATCCGAGTATTTGCCAGAGAGTAAGCCAATACCCAATTTCGCCCTGGAGAAATTGAGGTTTGTTGGATTATACTTCAAAATTTTGGACAATTAATACTATTTTATCGAGTATCATCGTAACTCACATTTGAACATTAATGTCCGACGCCGGGTCGCTGTGATTACTAGCGAATATTCTTGGCGCTTTCTCCACATATCTGAAATTTACCGGCAATTACTGGACGTCGATCCTATAATATTCCTTTTATCAGAGAGACTATCAGTTCTATGTATGATCGAAGCAAAAATCATTCGCGGAAAACAAAAATGCAACATTGAATTTTACGCACCTCTTGACGAAATCGGGAATAATAAATAGCATTTGCATGACGCTGTTCAGGTAACAGGAATTTCCCAGATTAGTTAGCCCGGTATAACCAGGGCCGTACAACGGTGTCAATTTGCTAGCTGCTTCCTGGAGGGACACCCATTCGCCGAACTTTTGATTCAGATCCAATTCCAATTCGACCATCGACTTGTCTGTTTTCTCCATCTGCGCGATGTTGATGCCCCAATGTGACAGATGGGTTGTCAGGTTCGGATCATCTACCATGTCGTCTTCGTCGTACGAGAACACGTCGGCTTTACCGCCTTTCGTGATTGTGCCCAGCTTCACGGCCAGAGGATAGCCAGTTGCGCGGTAGTGCTCCTCCGCGTGACCGTTGCCGCCACTTCCATCGTAGAACTTACGACCGCAGAGTATGCTGCCATCGGTCAAATTAAGCCAGAGATTCTGTGTGAGATCGCATTTCTCGCATTTCCAACCACTTGGCGGGATCTTTTTGCCATTGTATAGCTGCTTCAAAGTTGCGGCGTGTCTGAAAAGATCGACAAATTTTACATTCTTACTTATAACGAAGATTTTTATTCAGATATTTATAATCAAATATTATTCCAGAGATTAAAAGAAGTTGAAAGAAAAGTTTTATATCCTTGGAATGAAATTTGAATGCCTATAAATACAAATTCTAAATAATAATTTAAAAGCAACATGTATGTTAAAACATATGCAATAATATATTCTGATATTTAAACATGTAATTTAATATATAATTAATATGTGCAATTAATCAAGATCATCCAATTAATAAATTTTACAGTAAACTTTTTGAGAAACTCACTTTGATTCTGTTCTGACTTCTCCATCCCACATACTGGCTACAGCTTCTACCTGCGCCACCACCCATGCACCTTCCATTTTTAATATAGTCTTAACTGCATGTTCCACCTGCCAATAATATTATGTATTTTAAATATTATTAATTATATACAATCTGGCAGACGAATCTTACCTTTTCCGGCAAATCGCTTGAAGGATAAGCAATAGTAAGAAAATCAGGTAGAATAACTATCTGGTAGGTCTCTTCATAGATGTACTTCTGCTGATCGGGCATGAATCCACCGACTGTCCCTATCGCCAGTCGTGTAATTTTCTTTTCAGGTCCATCTCCTTGCTCCTCAGATGGAATCTACAAAAAATTTATTACACATATTTTTCAGATAGAAAAAATTACTAAAAATCTCTTTCGTCAATGTAGTCTACCGATTATTTTTATAAACAAAAATTAAGCTCTGTTTGAATACAAACATAATTATATGTATCAGATAATGATGCAAATGATAGTATGTGATTATTGACAATGTAGCTTAGCTGCTTTGACAGAAGCGCTGTACATAGAATGTTCTGTTTATATTATATGTTACATCCTGTCTATTTCAATTGTATTACATCAATCCCAAAAACACAAGTCAAGGATTTTTCAACATCACGAGTCCTTGCTTGGACGAAATTACCTCCTTCTTGATCCGTTTGATATGAAGATACACGGGATTGCCGGTGTTCTCATAGTACCGGGTGACGTGCTCTCGTCCGAGGCCTATGAAAGTGGTGAGGCTGACGTAGAGGCCGGTGGCTGTATCCTTGGAACAAAGAGGAAATATTTATTCAACCGATAACGATCGTGCCCGACGATAACGCTGAGGGGGAGGTGTCGTCGGCAAGGGGGACAAAGGACGAGGGATAATCTTACTGGCGTGTCGAAGGAGTAAACGCACTCGTCCTTGTATATCCTGTCGCCGGTACGCGGAATATTGATCTTATCCAGGTGCTTCGTCAACTCCGTCAGTTCCATGGCGAAGAGCGGCGGTTTGCCGGGTTTGTTTCGGCCGATTTCTTCTTCCTCTTTTCTCTCTATCCCTCTTCTACCCTCTGTTCCCTTCGACGGGTGTCGGAGTGATGAGACAATTCTCTGGATCACTCCTGAAGACCTCGTGCGGTAAAAGCGCAAAGTTCCGGAGATCCAGGGCTGCCAATCTAATGTAAAAAAAAAAAAATAAATTCTTCGCATAGGTTAAGTTCGCTCCATTCACATGACATCTCAATGCTATCTTTTAAATCACTAAATCAATCTTCACTCGCCGTATTTGCGAATACCGTTAATATTCTAATCGAAAATGCCTCTTGGAGATCAACGGTTGTCTAACGTCGGCGACGCGACACGGAGAGACGCGAAGGTGACGTTTGTGACGTCACGAAGGGATCGCGTACCGTGAGCAGACGGAACAAGTGGCGAGAGTCAAGTTCGTTGAGAAGCCTCGCGCGGACGACATGTCCTTCCTTCGTGGATCCGCCAACTACGTCTGGTGCACCACCAGCGTGCTCGGCAAGGGTGCGACCGGCGCGGTGTTCCAGGGCGTCAACAAGAACAACGGGGAACCGGTCGCGGTGAAGACCTTCAATCAGCTGAGCCACATGCGGCCGCACGATGTGCAAGTGAGGGAGTTCGAGGTCCTGAAGAAGGTCAAGCACGAGAACATTGTCAAGCTGCTGGCGATCGAGGAGGAGCAGGATGGCAGAGGAAAGGTGATCGTCATGGAGCTCTGCACCGGCGGCAGCCTCTTCAACATCCTGGACGACCCGGAGAACACGTACGGTCTCGCGGAGAGCGAGTTTCTGCTGGTGCTGGAACACCTGTCGGCCGGCATGAAGCACCTGCGCGACAACAATTTGGTTCACCGGGACTTGAAGCCAGGTAGGAGATCCGGAGATATACGCAAACATAAGGTGACGAAAAGTCGCTATAAACAGTGTCATTTTACGTTAGTTGGTTCTTTTCTTACTTTGAAACAATTTTCCATTTGATTTTGCTCAAAATTAGTATCGTACGACTTGGTTCGCTTTTCAGCACTTCACGTGTCTTGCATTCGGAGTTCTTTGGTCATCCTCTGTTTTTCTTCTCGCGCAGGTAATATAATGAAATTCATCGCTGATGACGGCAGCACGATATACAAGCTTACTGATTTCGGGGCCGCTCGGGAATTGCAGGAGGATCAGCAGTTTGTTTCGCTGTACGGCACCGAGGAGTACCTGCATCCGGACATGTACGAACGTGCGGTCCTGAGAAAACCCGTCGGCAAGACCTTCGGCGCGACCGTTGATTTATGGTCCATAGGCGTGACTCTCTACCATGTCGCGACGGGTAATTTGCCATTCAGGCCGTTCGGCGGACGAAGGAATAAAGAGACCATGTTCTACATCACCACGAAGAAAGCGTCGGGTGTGATATCCGGACTGCAGACTTCGGAGAACGGACCGATCGAATGGAGCAGAGAGTTGCCACAGGCCTGTCAGTTAAGCACGGGCCTGAAGAAGATAGTGACTCCGCTGTTGGCCGGGTTGCTGGAGGTAGATCCGCAAAGGATCTGGAGTTTCGAGCGATTCTTCAGCGAGGTCACGGACACTCTTTGCAGAAAACCCATTCACATATTTAACATTCATAAAGCCAGCTTGATTAAGGTCTTTCTACATCCGGAAGAGAAGCTAGTCGCCCTGCAGATACACATTCAGGATCAGACCGAGATCATGCCCCACGCGCAGATTCTTCTTCTCGGGGAAATTCCGCTCACGAATCTCGTCGAGGAGTCTACGCCAGGCAAGGGGTATCCTAATACTAGCAACGACAAACCATTGATGCTATTTTCGCGAGAGAACAATAATGTTGTGTTGCCAACGGAGACCGAACTGCCCAAATTTCCCGTCTTCGCAAATCTCGTTTCCGTGGAGAATGACGCGAGCCAAGCCAAGGTCGCGTGTTCCGTAGGACATGTCTGTAAACGTAGAATCGACAAATTGGCCTTGTGCAGCAAATTGTCGCGGGACGCCATAGACGCGTTCAGTGGTCTCTTATCTACGGAGCTTACTCGAGTGTTGGAAAAATGTCAGCATTCGAAGGAATTCACGAAAGCGGTGGAGGATACCGTATTGGCGGTAGAGAGGAACGAGACTTTCGCCAAGCACGTGTTTCGAAAGTTCGGCGGTCAAACTGCGGTGGAGATCAAAAGCTGGCGGAAAGAATTAGACGTAAAGAGTAAGGAACTTATGAGCGAACTGATTCCAGCAATAGTGCAACTTCATCAGAGGTAAATCGCGTTAAAAACGCATATAATTGCTAAGTTTGAGAAATATATTTTAACAGAGATCAGTTATCCTGAGCACTCAGTTCTTTGTCAAGTATAACTGGCAGCTTAATGGAAGAAATGTAATTAGACTTTAATATTGTTCTTGCAGGTATGTAAAAGAGGGTAACTTACATGGCGAATGGGACAATAGTACTCGCGGTTTGTGGTGTCCCTGGGCCACGAAAGCGAGTCAAAGGGCAGCGACGTTGGTCGATCGCTTGAGGGATGGGTGGCAACATTTGCTAAGGGACAGGGCCACTCGTAGTCTCACTTACAATGACGAACAATTTCATGTTCTTGAACGCATAAAGGTATGTAAATTTTACGTATTGAAATTCCCACTCCGTTATTGCAAATCTAGACAGAAATCAGAAAATTCGTACAAATTTTTTTTTTTTCGCAAAATTCGTGATGTCATTCGTGATCGATGAAACACATCATCGTTAAACAGGTCACGGAAACGGGACGTCGATTGAAAGCGCTTCTCGAGACGGAATGTATACCGGCAATGACACAGCGATCCGAGTGCGTCGCCGATTGGTACAAAATGGCACAAACGGTGTTTCTGCAGACTCAGATATTAGACAAGGACATAGACAGTTACGAACGCGTGCTGGAATCGTTTTCCTATCGTTTATCGCAGGAGAGCAAAGAGCGCAACGAGAATCTTTTGCACTCGTTGGACAGGCTTCCCGGCAAATCGAAAACGATCGAAAAAACGAGCGTGCCGATGCAGGAGAACACGAAAAAGTGGCGTAATATCTGCGACACGCAAGAACAAATCACGGTGCTTCTTTATGAAAACGGTCTGCTTATAGATCAGCTTGATCATTTGTCAATGATTGATAGGCTGGAAGACATGGACGACACGGGATATGAACTTTAACACGCCTGTCGTCTCTCTATCAATTTGACAACGAGATGAAGACTGAAACTTAGAATGTACATATTAGATATATCTGTATGATTATTAATGTATAGGTTAAAGTAAATGTTAAATAAGTAGGTATTTCTATTCCTCTTTCAGCTGAACAACTATTTTACTTTAAGACCATTCATTAATGACCGTTTATTTTCAACGAATTCAACGATTGTGTTGTTGCAATAAATAATAATTATATTTTTATACAACAAAGCTTAAACATAAGTTTTACATATTTACGCAGTAAAAAATTAGCAAATCAGGCGTCTCTCTTTTCTCTTATATGCGTTGTAAAATCCGTGCGTACGAATTTAAAAAGAACGCACAATTCATACATCTACATGACTAGTATTCCTCTCGACTAAGGAATTCAGTCTTTGTTTGCGCTTCTGTTCCCTGTGATACTCTTGTACTACATGAAAATGTTTTAACAGCTCTCTGAAATCAAACGGGCAATCAGCATCCGTTTTCTCCTGGGAGTGTTCGCTTTTAGGAATCGGCCTCGTAGCTGGAGGTATCGCCGCTAAACGACGTTGCAAAGTAGCGTAAGCATCACTCTGCGGCAAAATCATGAGCAAGCCATATAACGCGTATATCAAAGCATCATTCTTCTCCCATTCTAACAGCTGCAACCTCAGATCTTGAACAAAAAAAGAAAAGAAGAAATATAACGCGTTTTTTTAATATTCTTAGTAACGCGATTCTTAGTCGCATCACTTACAAGTAAATATCGGTGATTCTATTAACTGTACCAATTTATCTATCTCCGTTAGGAATTCCACTGTGACCTCTATGTTTTCGCTGATACATACAGATATTGCGTCAAGGTCTTTAAAACATTCGTTGAGATAATGAAAACAATGGTAGAATGAGAAGAATAGAATAAAGGATACAAAGATTGAATGATGTTGCACGCGTGTCGGTAATGTTGCGACAGGAGACACAGGGCAACTGTCGCGACCGGATTGTGACACCAGGACACATACAGACACTCGAATAACGCGCAACTGTCCTAAAAAAATTTACAGTCATGAATAATATACTCTATTTATAGTTAATACAAAATCGACATGTCACATTCGACTATTTAATAAAATTTCACAAGGAAACTGAATACAGTCTTACTGGAGAGTCCAAATGCCTAAGTTTATTGCGCAAATCAAATAACTCGGAACTTGTTAATAAAATAACGTTCAGAGTTTGTATCATAGTAGAGGCGAAGCTTAAATTTTGCTCCTCCAGCAGTATCTCCGCCAGTGTTTTGTATATATCCTCCGCGCTCAAAAGCACACACAATTCTCTTATAATGAAAGCCCCCCGCTCTTCCAATAAATGTCTGTCGGTCGAGAAGAGCCTTAATAAATTGACTATAAACTTCGTGAAATACTTGTTCTGCATCTTCGCTTCAGGATCGGTCGCTACCGCCTCTGGAGATTTCGAACTTATAATCTCGGCCATCACTACTAAAGTCTGTTGCACCACCTCGTCGGAAGAGTCACTTAAGGATTTCATTAATATCGGAAATAAGTTCTCGATATGATTAAACATTTTTTGCGGAATGTTTATGAACAAATGGTGTATCCATTTTAAAACCGCAACTTTAGTTTGGACCGATAGATATAGCAAGTGTTTCGTAAGTACCTCCACTACACTGGTGAGATCTAGGTTTTCAGCCAGGGAATGATTTTCTGTCATGTCTGAAAGTGAAAGGAAAGGGAATTCTTTATTAATCACTATTATCATGTGTTTTTTGTAAATGATATAGAGATTAACGTTTTGATTCAATCACAGAAATGAGAATTTTAAATAGTCTAATAGTCTGATGTTAAATGATCTTTAAGTAATTCGAAACAATCGTGAGATGTCAAATTTAAAATACCTAATGCATTTAAATTGTTACTTACCATTCTTCTCTTTCGTAGAATGTACCTTATTTTCTTGACCTTTGTTTGTGACTCCCGTACTTTTGACGATTATCAATTTCATTAAATTCGCGTTTACTTGCGTAGCTGTTTCTTTAATGCTCTTACGTGTATCGCCGTCATAGGCCAAGCATGGTAAAACGGCCACAAGAATCCCAGACATGTACGGGAGCATGAGGGGTCCAGAAAGATGTACGAACTCCTTGATCCAAGTGATGGCAGTCAACTGGAGCAGTTCGTCGCTACTCTGAGCGTGCGTAATGAGTATATTTATCATAGCCGGAAAGTCCACTCTCGCCGGATTGGACTTTATGCTACGTAGAAATTCACCGAGAACCGTATCCGTAACTTTCTTGATCTCTGGCGTCGGATCCTCCAATATCCTAAACAATCCATCGAGTATCTCGGGTAGAAATATTATGAAGTCCATGTTAGGCACCGCGTCCAGCACGGATACCCATGATATTACAAACTGTCTGCCAAATGGGTTCTTTGTATAGATACGCTCGCGCAATAGAGGCATGAATCCGACTAAATCAAAGAGGCCACTTTCCGTCACAATGTCCTGAAATAGCACATGGAGATAGAGTTGTAAAAAAAAAAGGGAAATTGCATCTTTAAGAATCCTTTAAAGAATTCTCTAGCTACCTTCATTAGTCTATCGAGTAATTCGGTGGCGTTTTTTATATTCTGTTCAGAATCGCAGGCCAGTTTACTGAGAGCGGCAAAAATGTCTGTAAACTGAGGCAACACCGCGCCCCTTGCTACTTTGACTACATTGTACAAACTCTCGCAGGCGTAGTATCTAACTCTTAAATCAGCGTCGCAGAAACATGCTAGGATCGGATGGATCAAGTCTTCTATGTATTGACCAGTGTCCTTTCCGAGACCGACTGCAATCGCTGCAAGACCTATCAAGCCACCCTTGCGTGTATGTGGATTCTGCGAGGTGGCAAAATCCTGCCCAAGAACCTTCAGCAGTCTCTTGATCTGCACAGTATTGTTGTGAGCGGCGAATTCCTTCACCATCCTACAAAATTGATAAAAAAATCATATATTAATCAGCAAATGAAAAGAGGAATGAAGAATAAAAAAGAAGCTTGTAGTAATAAATCAACAACTTCTTTAAGGATTGTCGAACTGAAACTCGAAAGATCGAGGAAAACCTGCGGAAAAGAAGAGGAAAAAGCTTGTGAAACGCGCAACGATGCAATTGTACACAGTACGAATAACCTTACTTCTCTATCTCCACGGCAGCTGGTTTCCGCTTTTCGTACAACTTGTCATTGAGAGATCGCACGCATGCCGCGCTCAGGGGCGCGTAATCCCTCTCGGACATCATCCTGCGTAAAATTTTACGATCTTGGCTCCTGAACGTCAAAACGTGTCAAAATACATAGCCGTGACCGCGACCTCGGTTGGACGTGCGCGGGCAGGAAACAAGTGGTAGGCGGAATCGGAGACGTTCGGTAATCGTCGTGCTGTGTCATGTGACGAATGCATACGAACGCGCGATTTTTCGTTCGCGATCGCCCGCTCGGTCTGAAATCGCTCTTTAGAATGCTTTCGACTCAACTCCGATTAACTTATCAACTTTTGCTATTTCATTAACGTGAATTATTAATTTTTTAATTCGTTTAACAGAAAAATCAGATTAGAAGCGATGAATTAATTTGAAATTTTGCTATGCAGAATCGAGTGACTCTGCCGGCCGAATTAATTGCCATCCTGAAATTTCCAAATAAAGAAATCATTTTAATTATTGTTGCAAAATTTATCAGTCAAAGCATTGATACTTTACATTTCACACACACATGTACTTTATTACAATTTATTTTTACAGGCCTTGTAAAAGTCTACATGTTCTACATCTGCAAATGTGTTGTTTTCATCCACAAAATTAACAAATTTCTCTAATTTTTCAAGACTTAAATTAACCCGTACTTTTTTAACGATATTCTTCTTTGGAATAGGTATGGCAGGCTTAAACGCTACACCCGCAGGATCATATTCTCTATAGAGTTCCTCTGGTGATCTAAAATTAATAAAACGGACAATAGAAAGAGAAAGATTCAACATAATTATAATAATTGATAAGACACATACGATCAAAATTTATCATAATTATTAAGCAAAATCGATACTTACAACTTTGCAATTTCAGTAGGCAAAGTGCCCTCACCGCTCGTAGGTGTGTTGTACGCTATATTTTTAGCGAGTTGCCGTACTACACTGTGATAGTGACGCTGTAAAAACAATTGTCATCTGTCGTTCAATCATCTTCAAATAAAAAAGTATTGCAATTAAATTAGTACCTGTAAAGCAACGAGCTCGTACAACGCAGTACAATGAGCGTTGCAATAATCGGGTTCCTCAATTTCGTCCTGGTAATGACCGTCACCGGTGCAGTCGGTGTCCAATAAAACGTGAGCCGCTTTTCCAAGCTGCATCACTTGTTTGATAATACCGAGAGTTCCCAGCGTCGCATTATGCTGTGACTGCAGTGCCAACGTGCCTATTCTCTTTACAAAGGCTATCATACGTGTCTGCGTGATCCTTCTTCGCTGATGAATGAGAATGTGCAGCAATGTCTGCAGCACGATCTCAGTTTCCGAATGCGTTCTCCCGCAATGGACTTTCAATATATTTTTATATAAATGCACGTAAAATCTATGTAGACAGATATATAATTAATTTTATATTTTCGTGCGTATATGTATGTGAAATACATAGCGTATATAGCAACTTGTATATCTATTCTATAAAATATATAAAGAGGAAGAGGGAAATTACGATGTACAAACCTATATGGATCAATATTCAATGCTGCAGCTTGTCCAGATAATATTGTAAAGATACATTGAACACAGTGCAGTTGTTCCCTCAATCCTAAATTACCTTCCTCTATTAATCTATCTATGACGCTTACTAAATCTTGGAAAAAATTTATATTGATGCAGTGTGCGAATCTGGAATACATAAACAAGATATTATAAATGATGTTTTAAAATGTTAGATGGAAGATACAAAGTAGCAATATATAAATTGCGTTACTTGGCCAATCCTTCCAGGCATACAGATAATACTTTGCTATTGGGAGCTTGTTTCAGAATTCTGAAGTATATAGTAAATACTATGCTCGTTATTTCCGTGAGAATCTTGTGCTTCGCCTGCTTATTTTCTTCACCTTTCGTCTCGAGCATTTCTTTTTCCACTTGCTCTAGCTTCTTGTTCTTTTTCCTCTCCCGTCTGCTTAATGCGAGAATCCTTTGTTTATGAGACATAAGCTTTTTCTGCTTCGTTTCGTCCTCCTTTTCCTTATCCAGATTGACGTCTTTGATGCGAAGGGCTAATAACACTGCTATCACCTCAGAGTGTACAGAGTGTTTCCTCGATTTGATATACTGATTTAATTTTCGAACTATCTGAAATTTTATTAATGCAATAAATATGTTATAATAATTTTGTAACTATAAACACATCAAAATATAAAATATTACAATCAAGTTTTTATTACAACTTACTGTGAGAGATAGCTGACCACGTTTGTCTTCTTTAAATATTTGAGAAATACATTGTGCAATTTTTTCTCTTACGCTGCTCCGTTTGTTATCCAATAAAGGAATGATGTAATTAGCTATATTAATGGAGAAATTAAAATACGGATGGACGGTGAGAAGCTCGCACATACATGACACAGCTGTCTCGCCCAATTGCATTTTTCGTTCATTTAGTGGTTGTGTATTCCCTTTCTTTATTTTTAAAATCTTAGATGTCTTTTCGAGTCTCTGCAAATAGCTTTTGTAATTTTTCAATAGGATAGCTTCATATTTTTGCAGGGCAAGAGTGTCTTTTTTCACTAAAGCCACAGATAAAATCGATTAGAATTTATTAATATGTATATCATATATATACATATATATATTTATTAATATGTATACATACGCTTTAGTCCTTTCTGAGAAACCTGCAGAATGTTATATGATGGTAGTAAATCTTTAAAGATTTCTAAAAGAGACACCATTGCCAATTTCCTGATTGTGATGTAAACTTCCGTTTGTTCATCCATCATTTTCAGCAACACATTAAAATTTTCAGATTTGAGTTCTGGATTTTCCAATATACCACTCGAAAGTATACCTATTTTGAAACGCTTGGCTTTCAGCATCTCTTCATGACATGCCATAAGTTCGATGGTAGACACTGGTTTAGAAGTTACTTGCAAGTTGTTCTGAAAATTTCCAATAGATAATGTTAGATTTCTGAGAAATGCTGGACTATATAATTTAAACCTTACATGTGTATCTGTATCTACTTCCATATCACTACTTTCTTGCCGATTATCTTCCTTATTTTCTTCTTCATTATTTGTATCATTTCTATCTTTATTATCTTCTTCGTCTGAAATTTTACTATCTTCCTCAATAATACGTTTCTCTAAAACACCATCGTGTGTTTTTATGGGAAGCAACATGCGAACTGACTTTCCTCCTGTTTCTTCCACAATTTTCGAGACATTATTCTCATACAACTCTTCTAATGGCTGATCATTTTCAATCTTTTTTCTTTTTCTCTCGCTTAAATCTTCATCTGTTCTAAAACCAAATAATATATACATATACGTAATATAGTTTATAAAAGATCCTATTAAAAAGAGATTACAAAGTATAATCATACTCGTTTAAGCGAATCTTTTTCAATAAATTGTAAGATTTATTAGATATAGCATTTTTTAAGAAATTTAAATCATCTTCTTCAACCATATCTATCAAATCGCTTCCATGATCACTCTCTTCTTCTTCTTCTATTATTTTTGGATGTGGTGCTGATTTCTGAGGTTGTTTCTTTGATGGTTTATGTCGTCGAGTTTTAAGTTTCCCTTGCTTTGAAAGTTTTGTCTTTATCTGATTGTTTCTTTTAATTTTACTGATTTTGGGCTTTTTTAGTTTCTATAAAATAAATAAAGGCATAGATAAGTATACTTATTTTAGGTATATTTATTTTAGGACAAAGTATAATTATATAGACAGAGCTTATTTTAAGCAAAATTTTTTAATTTTTCATTAAATTTAAATAAAGACTCATTAAAAGTACAAATCACTTTATATATAAAATAAATAGAATTTGAATAAAAAATTTATAAAAAGTATTCTTTCAAGTTTAAAATTAAACATTAACTAAATGAATGAGTGTGTGTGTATGCATATAACATTTCTGTAAATTTAAATAAAATTTAAATAAAATTTTTATGACTTAGAATAAAATTTTTAAGAGGTTAGACACGAGCAATCCATTAAAATAATACGTATTGAAAATTTTTCAACTTACCCCCATATCCAAAACAAATAACTCAGCTAAATTATTGTTTTCAACTTAAGTTTACTTTTATAAAACACTAAAAAAATTGAGTATCATATAATTTGTACAACGAAGAGTAAACGAAATGCATCCACATGGGTTTGTATATACGAGAATACGAGAGGAACCTGAGAGCGGCCTCTTTCGTGAAACCATTAGAATCCCCGTACACCAGCGCACCAAGTTCCAAAGCGTGTATGGTACTACGTACCACATATTGTCGATAAAATCGCAGCATATATAGACAAAATCAAAAGATAAACTGATGATAACTTATGATTAAAATTAATTTATATTACTATTATTAAAATTTATATGAATAAAAATAATAATCTAAAAAATTATAAATTATTAAATATTAATTTATTAAAAATAAAAAAATCTGTTTTATTTTCTACATTTTATTTTCTTCGTTTCTTTATGAATTTTTGATAAATATGTCTAATTCTCTTATTTTAAAAATATCTTTTAACTATTTTAACTTTTAACTATTTAATTATAATAATTAACTATTAATTATGTTTAATCAATTAACAATTCTGCTAATAATAATTTGTAATCTCAACGGAATTTTTGATAAAAAATATGTATAACGATATTGCGTATTTCATGCATGTTTGTTTTGTTTGAAAATGTTCCTTTTTTTCAGATTTGAATCTGTCAATATTCGTATAAGAATAGGAAGCGATAAACAATAAAGATTCGCACAGTAACGTCGAATTCATAATAGTAGAACATTACTCTCGTCGACTTTCAGAAAGATACAATATGCTAGTTTAACCATCGGCTGAAAGTTTCTTAAATAAAAATATTTCTTTTTGCAAAGAAATAAGGTAATAAGATAATTTGCAGTAAATTCTTTTTTTATTTTTAAAAATAATTTATCAAATTCCTTAAACTTAAATAATTCGATATTATGATTTTTACAGTCCTTACCAAGCTTGAATTGTGCAGTTAAAGAAAAAAAAATTGAAAAAATATCTTTTACAATTCTTAATCAAATCATTGACAACACAGTATCCACAAAATATTTATTTATTAATATATAAAAATGTATACATTAATAAATAAATCAATAAATTTAAATAAATTTATTTTTTCAACAAAACCTTGTTATCTGAAAAATTACGACACTTATTTTCTTCAAAATTTACAACAGTTACAATGAAACACTTCCAAAATTTAACATATGTGAATTTAACAAACAATCGGATCACCAATTTGCCGAAGGAATTTGGTACTTTACCCCTTCTTCAACGGCTTGATCTGTCACATAATCGTCTTGGAACACCTGGTCAATATAAATGGTTATGGATAGAGCAATTTGCCATTAGAAAGAGTTTGCTATACCTAAATATAAGTTATAATTTGGTAAGTAAAAAGTTATAATTAAAAGGTATCACGATATTTACTGAAAAAGAAGACTCTCTCTGGCATGAATAAAGATTGGAGTGTAAGTCAATGTAAGAAAAGAGAAATGTAAACAAAGCTTCTAGAAGAAAAAAAAAGATATTAACGCTTTTTTTACGTTTCGCTATTTCAATTTTCGCCTYTCAAAAATTTCGTTTACGCTTCTATCACTCTTCCCTTACATTCGACTCACGCTGCAATCTTTATTTTCGCCAAGACTATTATCTGTAAAAAAATTTTTTTTTTAGTCGACCAATATCATTATTAGTTTATCATCAATAATTATTATTAATTTATCAATTACAGTTAAAAGAATTACCAATGTATATTGAGAAACTATATGCTTTACAAGAGTTGAAGGTTTGTCATAACTTGTTACAATGTTTACCAGCAAGCATTGGAAATTTTGAAAATCTTAAAATTTTGGACGTCTCACATAACTGCTTGTTATATTTACCAATGAACATCTGTTATATTCAACCACACATGGATATTTCAAAGAATCCATTTTTATCCATTAATATTCATCATAGTAGAATTGAATATGGAGCGGTACCAACTCTCGTTGAATTATCAGCTAGTATAGTGCTGGAACATAGGTTTGTTTCTACTTTTTATTTAATTGTTGTTATTTTTATTAATCGCGAACAAATATTCGAGGAATTGAAAGAATTCGAAGATTACAGAGCTATGTTTGCCAACTATATAATTTTATTTTAATAAATTTCTAATTTATTTAAAACATAATTACGAAAGCATGAAAGCGCTGTGAAAGATGAAAAAATTCAATTGAAAAAGATTGTCAAAAATAAGTGAGTGGGAAGAAATTCTATAATAGAGAATTTATGAAACAAAATAATAATTGTGATATTTTTACAGGATAGATTACAATGTAAATTTAATACCATATACATTAGTCGTATATTTAGATAAAGTGGTAACGTGCGACTCATGTAGTACAAACATCTTCAATAATCAATGGTGTAAAACTGTGTACTTAGGTTATGATATCAGAGATTCTAATACAATATATGATACAGAACATGAAGTTGTGAAATTGGAACTTAACTATTGTTTATTTTGTTGCCATTACGATCACGATTGAAAGGGTTTAATAATAAATCGATGAAATTAAGAAAGACGAAGGATGCGATGCACTTAGCGCTATAAACGTTTCAAAACATTTGATTGACAATCAGAAGAAAGAATTAATTGATTGATTGACTGTTAATTGATTGATCTAATCAATTAATTAATTGTCTAATCAAAGAATGCTTTGAAGCATTTGTAGCCTAACATTCTTAGCAGTGTATTTTACAATATGATATGATATGATGAAGTCTGTTTAACATTATAAACTCTTTGAAGCATTTGATTGACATTTGATTGATTCAGAAAAAAGAATAAAGAATTTTATTAATTGATCAATCAAAGAATGCTTCAAAGCATTTATATCAAGTGAACTGCCATTATCAGGATTGTACACAGATGCCTACATTTCTATTTCAACATTCAGTACATGTAATTTATATAATTCTGTAGAATCTTTTTCATATAATATATGCTATAATATGCAATATTCTTCCTTGTATACGGACACTTTAATGTTTATTTATTTGTTGACAGATTAATACCAACCCTGATAATCGTTAAAAAATACTGATTGTATTTAAATCGATATTTCATCATATAAATTTTCATTTTGACATTCTTATATTGTACGACTCATTTTATGTATATTGACTTATATAATATGTATGAAATATAAAATGTATATTTGTCAGTCCACAATAAGTGTATGTACTGTTTAATCATTTTTTCTAAAATAATTTGTGAAACAATTGTATATTTATTAAAGTAATGCTCCTTAAATTAAAAATATTAATAATTTATTAATAAAAATAAGAATCTGTTTTACCTTTTACATTTTATTATTATTTTTTTATGAATTTTTACTGATAATCTAATTCTCTTATTTTAAAAATGTCTTTTAACTATTAACGTTAATTATCTTTAATCAATTAACAATTTTGCTAATAATAATTTGTAATCCCAATTTTTGACGAAAAACATGCATATAACTATATTGCATCCTTCATACATGTTTTTCTGTTTGAGAAAGTTGTTCTTCTCTCTCAGATTTGATTTTGTCAGTATCATATAAGAATATGAAGTAATAAACAATAATAAAGAGTTTCGAACAGTAAGTCGAATTCATAATAGGGCATTACTCTCGTCGACTTTCAAAAGAATACATGCCGGCTGAAAGTTTCTTAAGGATAAGAATACTTCTTTTTGCAGTTATTGCAAAACAAGTAAGGTAATAAGTTAATTTGCAATAAATTCTTTTTTTTATTTAAACCTAATTTATCAAATTTCTTAAACTTAAATACATTGATATAATTTGACATGATGATTTTTACACTCCATATAAAGTTTGAAATGTGCAGCTTTTTCTTTAAAGAAAAAATTGAAAAAATATCTTTTACAATTTATTGAGATCATTGCCAACACAGAGTATCCACAAAATATTTATTTATTAATATATAAAAATGTATATATTAATAAAAAAAATAATAAAATTTAAATAAATTTATTTTTTCGACCTTGTTATCTGAAAAATTATGATACTTATTTTCTTCAAAATTTATAATATAATAATTAAATTAACAGTTACAATGAAACACAATAAACACTTCCAAAATTTGATATATGTGAATTTAACAAATAATCGGATCACCAACTTGCCGAAGGAGTTTGGTACTTTACCCTTTCTTCAACGGCTTGATCTGTCACATAATCGTCTTGGAACACCCGGTCAATATAAATGGTTATGGATGGAACAGTTTGCCATTAGGAAGAATTTGCTATACCTAAATATAAGTTATAATTTGGTAAGTAAGAAGTTATAATTAAAAGTTATCACGATATTCACTGAAAAAGGAGATTTTCCTTGGCAAGAATAAAGATTGAAGCGTAAGTCAAAGAAGAGAGAAATGAAAACGAAGCTTCCAAGAGAAAAAAATTGAAACATCAAAACGTAAAACAGATATTAACGCTTTTTTTACGTTTCGTTGTTTCAATTTTTGCTTTCCAAAAGCTTCGTTTACACTCTTCCCTTACATTTAACTCGTTGCAATCTTTAGTTTTGCCAGGACTGTTATTTGTAAAAATATTTTTTTTAATTGACCAATATCAATATTAATTTATCATCAATAATTATCGTTAATTTATTATTTACAGTTAAAACAATTACCAATGTATATTGAAAAACTACATGCTTTACAAGAGTTGAAGGTTTGCCATAATTTGTTACAATGTTTACCATCACACATTGGAAATTTTGCAAATCTTAAAATTTTGGACGTCTCACACAACTACTTGTTATATTTACCAATAAACATCTTTTTTATTCAATCACACATAGATATTTCAAAGAATCCATTTTTATCCATCAATTTTCATCATAGTAGAATTGAATATAGAGTGGTACCAACTCTCGTTGAATTATCAGCTAATATAGTGCTGAAACATAGGTTTGTTTTTACTATTTTTATTTTCTTGTTGTTGTTTTTATCTGCATTATTTTTATCAATCGCCAAATATTCGAGGAATTGAAAAGATTCGAAGATCACAAAACTATGTTTGCCAACATTATCTTGTTTTAATGAATTTCTAATTTAAATTCTAATTTAATTACGAAAGCATGCGATGTGAAAGATTGAAACATTTCAATCCAAATTGAAAAAGATTGATAAAAATAAGTGAGCAGAAAAAAATTCTATACTGTACAGAACTCATCAAACAAAATAATAATTGTGATATTTTTATAGGATATTATACAATGTAAATCTAATACCATATACATTAGTCGTATATTTAGATAAAGTGGAAATATGCAACTTATGTAATGCAAACATCTACAGTAGTCAATGGTGTAAAGCCGTGTACTTACAATATACAATCAGAAACAATAGCAACATAATATATGAACATAAAAAAGTGAAATTGGAAGTGACTTGTTGTTTATCTTGTTGTTATCTATCACACGCTCGAAAGAGTTTAATAATAAATCGATAAAATTAAGAAAAAGAGTGCGATGCACTTAGCGTTATAAATGTTTCGAAGTATTTGACAATCAAAAGAAAAAACTAATTGATCATCTAAAGAATGCTTTAAAATATTTGAAGCCTAACATTCGTAACAGTTTGTTTTATACAATATGATATTTGATGCAATTGATATTTGATTTTATGTATATTGGACTTATACAATATGTATGAAATATAAATTTTATATTTGTCAGTCTATAATAAGTGTATGTACTGTTTAATCATTTTCTCTAAAATAATTTGTGAAACAATCGTATATTTATTAAAATAATGCTCCTTAAATTAAAAATATTAATAACTTCTTAATAAAAATAAGAATCTGTTTAATCTTTTACATTTTATTTTCTTTTTCTTTCTTTATAAATTTTCGCTGATATGTCTAATTCTCTTATTTTGAAAATGTCTTTTAATTATAAGTGTTAATTATGTTTAATTAATTAACAGTTCTTCTAATAATAATTTGTAATCTTAATGGAATTTTTGACGAAAATTATGTGTATAAAAATATGCGATATTGAATTCTTTGTGCATGTTTTTTTGTTTAAAAATTTTGTTATTTTTTCTCAGATTTGATTCTGTCAGTACCATGTAACAATATAAAGTGGTAAACAATAATAAGGTGTTCGAACAGTAACATCAAATTCATAATAGAGCATTACTCTCGTCGACTTTCATAACGAACAGAAGAATACAAAGTCCAATTTAACATCGGCTGAAAATTTTTTAAGGATAAGAATATTTCTTTTCACAAGTATTGTAAAACAAGTAAGGGTAATAAGGTAAATTCTCTTTTTTATTTAAACATAATTTATCAAATTTCTTAAACTTAAATTAATTGATATAATTTGATATGATGATTTTTACAGTCTTTACAGTCTTTTACATAAATTGCGCAGTTCTTTCTCTTTTTTTTTTTAAAGAAAAATTGAACAAATATTTTTTACAATTTAATTAGATTATTGACAATACAGAGTACCCACAACACATTTATTTATTAATATATAAAAAAGTATATAATAATAAATAAAAAATTAAATTTAAATAAATTACATAAAATAAATTTATTTTTTCGACAAAACCTTGTTATCTGAAAAATTACGACACTTATTTTCTTCAAAATTTACAACAGTTACAATGAAACACTTCCAAAATTTAATATATGTGAATTTAACAAACAACCGAATCACCAACTTGCCGAGAGAATTTGGTACTTTACCCCTTCTTCAACGGCTTGATCTGTCACATAATCGTCTTGGAACACCTGGTCAATATAAATGGTTATGGATAGAGCAATT
>JANQDE010000025.1:2067754-2130485 GCA_037157785.1 Cephalotes varians | reverse complement strand
TCGCGAACAAATATTCGAGGAATTGAAAGAATTCGAAGATTACAGAGCTATGTTTGCCAACTATATAATTTTATTTTAATAAATTTCTAATTTATATAAAGCATAATTACGAAAGCATGTGCTGTGAAAGATTGAAAAAATTCAATCCAAATTGAAAAAGATTGTCAAAAATAAGTGAGCGGGAAGAAATTCTATAATATAAAGAATGCACGAAACAAAATAATAATTGTGATATTTTTACAGGATAGATTATAATGTAAATTTAATACCATATACATTAGTCGTATATCTAGATAAAGTGGTAACATGCTACTCATGTAGTACAAACATCTTCAGTAATCAATGGTGTAAAGCTGTGTACTTAGATTATGATATCGAAAATGATGATAATATAATATATGATCCAGAATATGAAGATGTGAAATTGGAACTTAATCATTGTTTATTTTGTTGTCATTACAATTACGTTTGAAAGAGTTTAATAATGATGAAATTAAGAAAGACGAAGGATGCACTTAGCGCTATAAACGTTTCAAAACATTTGATTGTCAATCAGAAAAAAGAATTAATTGACTAATCAAAAAATGCTTTGAAGCATTTGTAGCCTAACATTCTCAGCAGTGTATTTTATACAATATGATATGATATGATGCAGTCCGCTTAACGCTATAGACTCTTTGAAGCATTTGATTGACATTTGATTAATTCAGAAAAAAGAATAAAGAATAATGTCTTTAACGCTTCACGGATACTTACTTTAAAAGTGCTGAGAGGTTTCCGAGTTGTCTCCGTGTCTTGATCCATGGTTTGATGCCAACGTTTCGTGAACATTGTAGTTCACTTCATACTGTATCAAGTTGCTTCTCGCCCTGATGAAATGAATTGCAATGTTCACGAAACGTCGGCATCAAACCGTGGATCAAAATACCGAGATAACTCGGAAACTCTCAGCACTTTTAAGAATAAAGAATTTTATTAATTGACCAATCAAAGAATGCTTTAAAGCATTTATATCAAGTGGACTGCCATTATCAGGATTGTAGATATCCACTATTTCAGCATCCAATGTAATTTATATAATTCTGTAGAATCTTTTTCATATAACATATGCTATTAATATGCAATAATTCTTCTTTGCATACGGGTACTTTAACGTTTATTTGTTGACAGATCAATACCAATCCTGATAATCGTTAAAAAATACTGAATGTATTAAATCGGTATTTGATTATGAAAATTTTCATTATTTTGATATTCTTATATTGTACGACTCATTTTATGTAGATTGGACTTATACAATATGTATGAAATATAAATTTTATATTTGTCAGACTATAATAAGTGTGTTGTTTAATCATTTTCTCTAAAATAATTTATGAAACAAAAGTATGTTTATTAAAATAATGTTCTTTAAAACAATTGAACAAGATTTTAATATTTATAGTAATAGAATTTATAGGTAAGTAATTATAAGTAAGTGAATTATATATATATATATATATATGTATGAGTTTTTAATTATTATTTGTATAATTTATTAAATAAATTATTTTTTTATATTTTAATGCTTTAAAACTTTTAAAACTTAATACATTTTTTATAAATATTCATATGTTTTAAATAATCAATATGCGCTTATTGTTACTAAATAAATAATTTTTTCTATAATGTTTGTAGATTTTAATAATACTTATATAAGCTATTTTACACACATACACACACACACACACACACACACACACACACACACACACACACACACATGCGCGCGCGCGCGCGCGCAAACACCATATCTTTTAAATATATTTATTATTTTGACAAAAATCTAACTAAATATTTACATAAATTCATAATTTTGCTAACAACAATTTATAAGTCTCAAAGAAAAGACCAAATTTTAAACAAATGTAATGTTATTATCATTTAATTTAAATTATAATTTTCAGTTTAAAGTGTCGACCTTCATACTGTTTCGATTGTATCAATGTCGCTTTAACAATATAAAATAACAATGATCAAATGGTAATATACGACAGTTACTTCGAGACTTGTGACAGAACAACATCTTATAATTAATTTTTGTTAAAAACCGCAAAACCGTTATAAATTAGAAGTCTCTTAAGAAGAACTAAATTTTTTTTGCAAAAATCACAAAACAAGCAAGGTAATACAAACAATGTGCAGCAGATTTTTCTTTAACTAAAAATAATAAAACATTTTCTAAACATAACGTGAGATATATTGGCTGTAATAATTAATAATCAATACTATCATTATGAAGATTCATATATTTTTGAAATATCATATCAGACCAAGTAACTTTTAAACTTTCGCAGGAAACTTGGAACAAACTATTTATGATAAATATCTTTTACAACTATTGTATATTATTAACAACGTGAATATTAATATTTATAAAATTTGTAAATTTGTCAATAATAGCTGCATAACTGCAATAAGACTGTTATCATTTTTACATAATGGTGAGATCACAATATACATATATTATAATAATATAATAATAAAAAATAATTTTATTCTTTATTAAATCATTTACTTGAGGAGCTATATATTAGCGCTATATATTAAATATTACAAGTTTGAAATTTGCAGTGTCTTATCTTTTTATCCATTACAAATCTCAATCCAAATAATCATTTATTAATGCAGATCAAAAGGACGTTTAAGAGAGAGAGATCTCCTTTTGAAGATACGCTATATAACAAAAAACGTCGACTCTTAGAAGAAGGGATAAAAATATTAATATCAGTTTATAATCTGGAAACTTACAATCCACTGTTGAAGAATTTCAATAACATTACAAGGTGGCTAAATCTAACAGAGGTGACTACATCAAAAAATAGAATTGATGTGTTGCCAAAGGAATTGGGCACTTTGCCTTTCCTTCAACGGCTTAATCTATCACATAATTGTTTGCAACGATATGGATGGTCATGGCTAAAGGAAATTTCTATTAGAAAAACTTTGCTTTTTTTAGATATAAGCAATAATTCGGTACGTCATATTGTATCTAAGATATCACGACAATTATTAATCAAAACTATTTTGTTGTATACAAAAATATTTAATTAATAGCACGTTGCCATTATAAACAATTTATCATCATTTATAGCTTCCCGAATTATCAGAATATATGTGGAAGTTGACTGCTCTAGTGGAATTAAATATTAGCCACAACATGTTGGGACGCTTACCACAAGGCATCGAAAATGCACAAAAACTTAAAATTTTGAATTTGTCACATAATTTGATAGTATACTTACCAGCAGGAATCGCTAATCTTCGATTGCAAACTATAGATATTTCAATGAATCCATTAGAATCAATCGATCCACAATGGGAATGTAACATAGTCTTACCAAGTCTTGTTCAGTTAGCAGCAAAACTACTGCACCCATTTTGCAGGTTTGTTGTTTCTTTCGATTTGTCATATTACACTTACACATATATACATACGTATATATAAATATATATACATACATACACAAATATACACACACACACACACACACACACACACACACAAAATATTTATAAATTTATTTAAAATCATTTTTGTCGCGTATTATTTTTTTATGCAATTCTTTAACCAAATTAAGTTTTTGATAGATAGTTTTATTTAAAAAAAATTTGCTTTAAGTTTTTAATCCAAACATTATAAAAATTTATGATGTTAAAGATTAAAAATATTATTGATTTTCTTCGATTTTTGCGCTAAGAGAAAATAGATTTCAAATTGATTGTTAAAAAATTTATAAAAAAAGATTTAATGAAAAATAGGGCACGTTATACAAGCCCGGGGAAAAAATTATATATATTTTATATATAATTGTATAAAAAATATCAATAATTATATAAAATTGTATATAATTTTATATAATTTGATCACTGAAATATAATAATACTGGAACGAGCGCGGGCGCTAGTGTCGTGAAATGACAAAGAGGGTCTTAAGTGGTATCTTTGTCTCTTTTTAGTACAATCTGGCCAAAAGTTTCTTTGTAACGTTTATTGGATACACGTAACCATCTTTTATAAAACGAGACTGTACGATCCCCACTATCGTTTACCACACATGCGTAGTATAGCTTAGAGAAGGCTAAAGATACCACCTTGGACGCTCTCTCTCGGATCACACTTATTCATAGGGTCGCGCTCGTTCCAGTATTATTATATTTCAGTGAATTTGATATAATTATATATAAAACATTTTTTCCTGGGAGTTCTTACTTGATAATATGTAATAAATCAAATTAATATTTTTATAGAACAGCAGATACAAGTTTCTTACCAAATAAAATAATTGAATATGTAAATAGAAGTACGATCGAAAATTGTCACTATTGTGGAAAAGTTTGTACGACTCCTTATGTATTTGCAGCGAGGCCAATAGCACCTATATTTGATATAGCTAATAACGTAATAAGACAAACGTCAAAAATGCCAATGGTGCTATACGAATTTTGCTATTGTTTTCCTGAATGCGAGGGAATCATAAATTGGTAAACATAATCATAATGTGGTCGGACAAACGAATCGGATACATCTCGAAATTGAGAAGACATTCAAATTAATGTTAAAATATAAAATATAAAAAAATATGCTGTTAGAATTGCAAGTCTTTAACAAATGTCGATATAATAATATAATTTTATAATATTTGTCGACATGTATGTGTGTGTGTTATTAACTTGCAATAAATTTATTTATAATTACATTTATGTTTAGACGTAATATATTTAGCATTATGAGATTTGACAATAATAATTAACAAGTCTCACTCTCCATATTGAAAAGATTGACATTCACAAAAATGTGATTCATATAACAGCGTCCATCATCAGGATTGCATCTGATTCATTCTCTATCGCATGTAATAATATAATTATTACATTATAACACATCAATCAATATAATTGATTAATAATAATATAATTGATTTGCAATGTTTCATTTTCTGTCATATTCATATTTGATATAACAGAAAATTACATTATAATTACATTATATCAACATGAGATGGCTGCAAAAGAGCGATTGAGAATCAATTTTATTATAAAACAATTATGTTGATATAATGTAATATAAAAATAATATGATAAACACATACTATATACACACACATACTATAATAAAATATAATTAGAGTAACAACATATTAAAATACACGTATAATGATAATACATATAACAATATTATATTTTATTATATAATATTATTATTTTTATAGCAAAATAATTATGATCTTATTATTAACAAATAATTATTGAACAAAAATATTTACATGCGAAGCATAAGTCCAGATATATTCAACGCTTACAAACTTTTGCGTATTTATAAATTTTTACTTACTTAATATATGTATTGAACATATATTATAAATATTATGAGTGTTATAAATTTAACACATATATATGAATTATATGTAAATATTATGATAATAAGTGTCCTATTTTATCATTTTTTTAAATAACACGTAATAAATTTATGAAAATGAGCCCTCAAAAAATGATCATTCAAGATTGTAAGATTTACAATTGAAATTTTTGATAATTTTTGGCAATTTTTAATTATATACTGCTTTAAAAATTTAATTAATGTAATCTTTGTAAATCATAAAATTATTTCGGATATATCAGAATATTCGTATCCTTATCATATATAATTAAAAATTGCCAATAATAACTTAATAATAGTCACCATATAATTTGTAAAAGCAATTAATATTCAACATAATTACTTTACAAGAGCAATTATCCAAGCAGGACAAAAAGTCATGATAACATTAAAAATCAAAATAACATTAAGATAAATTGTGACTAATTAAAAAGTGATTTTTAATGACCATTTCAAAACCATTTTGATGTTTGTTCTGCTTGGATATATCATATAAAAGAGACAAACTCTCTTCAAAGAAACAAACCAAAAAAATGTAATCTTATGTAAATACCTCAACTTTAGCATAGTGAGAATATTTTTTTACAATATATATTTTAAATGATCAATACATTGTACTATTATTATTAACATTAAATAATTTCTTTTGTTTATAATACTTATAAATTTAATAATACTGTAATAAGCTATTTTTAACACATTTTTTAAATATATATTTTAATATAAATCCAAGATAAGTTAATCTTTTCTTTGTCCCAACTTTATTAGGTCATTAAATTAACTAAGTTAAAGTTAATGATTTAATAAAATAGAATGTTTAAAATTTTATAGATAAACAAAATATTGACGTTCAAAGATAAAAAAATTTTAACTCAACAAAAAGTTAAGAAGTTAATATGTATAGCAAAATAATTAATTGAAATTAAAGATTAATTTATTTAAAATTAACTAAGATAAATTAAAAATTATATATATTTCTTTTCTTCTTTTCTACTATTTCTACAACTTTTTAACTTTTAAACTTTATCTTAATTTTTTACTTTTTACTTTTTATATAACTTAACTTTTAACTAATTAACTAATTACTATCCAACTTTGCATAAATTTAATTGAATATTTATAGATTTACAATTTTGATAACAATAATTTATAAATCTTATAAAAAATTTCTTGAAAAATGAGCATAACATAATTAATAAGAGTTTAATTTAAATTATTATTTTCTATTTAAAATATCGATCTTTATACTGTATGTTGTACATTCGATCCCATTAGTCGATCTAACAACATAAAACAATAAACAATAATCAAAACATAACAATAGGAGACTCATGAACATCACCTTCATTAAATTAGTTAATAAGAAGACTGTATGATTATATGTAATGTTACAAATTATAAATCAGTATGAAGTTTGTTAAAAATAATTACATTTCTTTTGCACATGTATTAAAATAAAGAAGGTAATAATATTAGATAATCCAATACATTCTTTTTTATCTAAAAATATAATAATAAAATCATATTTCATAAACTAAACATGAGATAAATTGGCTATAATAATTTATAATTATTTATATTGCTATTACAAAATTTAAATTACGCAGATTCATATGCTCTTGAAAAAAATATATAATATAATATAACGTATAATTTTTATACTTTTTTCAGGTAATTTAAAACAAATTATTCATAATAAATGTTTTTTACAACTTTTGCATTAACGTGGAATAAATCTACAAAATTTATTAGTTTGCCAAAAATTAGCATTACAATAAGATTGATATTATTTTAACAGAATGGTGAGATTTTAATACAATATAATATAATATAATAAAAAATAATTTTGTTTCTTATTATTAAGTTTTTCGAAAGCTATATTTGTGTGATATATATTAAGTGCAAGTTTGAAACTTATATTTTCTTTTTATCAATCACAAATTTAAATCTAAATAATCTTTCTCAATGCAGACCGAAAATATTTTAATAAGACAGTGCGCAAAGTGCAGAGATCCAACGAGAGACCCTAGGACCCTGCGTCGAACTTTAGGAAACACACTAATATTAATATTAACATTTTGTCATTTGAAGACTTACAATCCTCTCTCCAGGAACTTCAATAATATTACAAGATGGCTAAACCTAACACATATAAATTTATCAAATAATAAGATAAATGAGTTGCCAAAGAAGTTGGGTACTTTGCCTTGTCTTCAACGGCTTAATTTATCACAAAATTGTTTGAATCGATATAAATGGTCATGGTTAAAGCAAGCTCCCATTAGGAGAAGTTTGCTTTCTCTAGATATAAGCAATAATTCGGTATGTCATATTGTTGTATCTAAAATGTTACGAGAATTATTTAAAAGTAATTTTAAAAGTAATTTTGTCATGTAAAAATATTTGATTAATAATATGCTGCCGTTATAAATAATATATTTATCATTATTTATAGCTTCCTGAATTATCAGAACATATTTGGAAGTTGAACGCTTTAGTGGAATTGAAAGTTAGTCACAATTTGTTGGAACGGTTATCACAAGACATTAAAAACGTAAAAAGTCTTAGAATTCTGGATGTGTCGCATAACTTGTTATCATATTTGCCAGCAAACATCACTTTTTTAAGACTAGAAATTATAGATATTTCAATGAATCCATTTAAATCCAAAAGCAAATTTAAGAAAGAGATACCACGTTTTATTCAATTTGCATCAGAAGTATTACTGCGATATGTCAGGTTTGTTACTTCTTTTGACTTGTCATACACAAATGCTATGACACCAATAATTCTCGTATTATAAACGGATAATCTTTTCCATAAACTTTAGAGAGCAAAAAAATTGCAAAACTACATTCAACTGTACATTCAAACTATATTCAAATTTTATTTTAAGAGATATTCATTTTAAATTTCTAGTCTAAAATGTATAATGTACGATGTAAAATGTATAATACGAAAAATTTATTATGTTAAGGATTGAAATATTATTTATGAGCAAATATCTCTCGATGTTTGCGCTAAAAAAATAGATTTAAAATTGAACAAGAAATCTGTTAAAAAAAGTCTTAGTAAAAAGTGGAACACTATACAAATATTTAATAATATATTTTTTTATTAGACTAAATTCATGTTTTTGTAGTCCCGTACGTACAAGATTCCCATTATCAGTTATAGTGGAGGAATATGCAAATAGAAATATGATCGAATCTTGCTACATATGCGAAAGACTTTGCACGGTTCCTTATATGTTTAGAACAAATCCATTAATACCTCTACATGAAGTAGCTAATAATGTGATAAGAGATCAATCAGAAACATCATTGGTGCTATTTGAATTTTGTCATTGTCATCCTGCATGTAAAGTGTATTTAAACTTAGAATACACATCTGATGAAGAATCTGATAACAATACGTCTCAATGTCTCAATTAAGAAGATTGACATTCAAATTAATTTTATCTAAAAAACATTTTACGTTATCAATTTTACAAGTCTTTAACAAATGTAGATATGTAATTCTCTGTATATAGAATATCTGTCGACGAATATCTGTGTTATTGATTTGTATAATTGATTTGTATAATAATTATTTTATTTACATTAATTACATTAATATTTAGACATGATATTTAACATTATAAGATTTGATACTGACACTTGACAAAACTATTTTGACCTTTATAATTTGTGAGACACTGACTTTCACAAAAAGGTAATTCATAAAACAAGGATCTAATTCGCTCTCTATTGCATGTAATAATATAATTATTATACAATATAATATATTTGACGATATGATTAATTGTAATAATGTAATTAATTTACAATTGTTCACTTGCGATCATATTCATTCTTGATATAAAAAAATTTTATATTAGGATAATGTCCGTAAAAGAGTGTATTGACACAATTAATTTGACCAGAAATGTAATATAAAATAATATTATGTACTGTAATAAAATATAATACTAGTAATATATCAAAAAGCGTGTATTATAATAATATTATATTTTATTATTTTTGTATAATATTATTTTATAAAAAATTAATTGTCAATACATTATTAATAATTAATAGTCGTGAATGGTCATAAATACTTACATGCAAAGCATAAATCTCGAATATGCATTTATATATAAATATATATGTATATATGTGTATGCCTATAAATTTTTGTGTATTACATAAATTATAAAAAATCAAAATGTGCGAAATAGAACTGTAAATAAATATTCGAATATATATTATTCCATTATTAATATTACAAGAAGAAATAAGTGTATTTAAACTGTGTATGATATTTTATTTATTTACTTGTCTTCGATTTTTTAAAAATTTCTATATTGCTACATTGCTTTCTTGATTGTTCAAACAATTTACATAATTTTTATATGAAAAGTACGATTCTCTTACAGAACGTTTATAAATTTGAAATTAGTGTAGTGATGTCACACTCTATGCGCATGCGCGAAAAAGTGACTCGTCTGATAACACAGAGCACGAACGGAGTACAGGGCTCAACACTGATCGATGATTCTTGTTGCATTATAGAAATTCAATGCGTCACCTGTGATATTCGTTTATCATGTCTGCTACGGCTATACATAAATTTATAACTTTTGTAGGATTTATGTCTATATTACACGCAGCTTATTCTGCGGCACAGCGTGAGTATCCGCTTTGTTCTTTCAATTCATTATTTTCCTAGGTTAGGCTGATGTTACGATAGGCTCGTTTCGACTTGATATCTTGTGTTTAAAATAAAATAACTCGTAATTAAATTTCCGAAATGAAATACGAACGTGTAATTAAAAACAATAAACAAATCTTGCTTTTTTTCTTATAGATCGTTCCTACTTGCGAATCACGGAACAGGAATTTACTACTTTGCCAGTTGACGTAAGTTCAACGATTCATATTTGCTTCCCATGTAGAAGATTGTGATTTCTATAAGATAATGAAATATTCTCTCTTTCCATAAATTCGAACAAGTTAATACGATTTTGGAATGTTATATGTTTTGCTATTGTTATAGATTTTGATCCAAGGTATAGCCAGTTTATTTGTTGTCATGTACGGCGTTATGTACATTGCCGGCGATTTTAAAGAGATTCGGGCGGTTGTCGATTTGGAGAATAAATCTTGGGAGACGCTGCGGAATCTACCATCTTTTCAAGTATTTAATCACCGTGGAAGATCCCTATCTCCAGATTACATTTCTTAGAGTATAAAACAGTATATTTTGCTATCAAATCATTGACAAAAAGTAATAGATACATCAAATTATTTATATTATTCGTTAAATCGCATTTAGAATAGCAAAAGGTCTATCGAAATTTAGTAATATCAATTTAATTAATGTAATTTATTAATATATTAAAATCAATATCTCTTAATTTTAATAAAAAAAGGCGAGCATATAAAATGAAAGCACTAACGTAACCTGAAACATACGTAGATATGAAATGCAATTTATTGCTGAAAAACAACTTGTAGCAGATTGTGATCTTTGTCCTTATAATGTCGATCTAAATCCTTAAAATTTTAAAATATGTGGCGAATGGTTTTGTATACACGTTTTACAGTTTTGTGACAGTAAATGGTATGAATAAAAAAAGTCGGTTTCATCGCGTTTTTTCATTTATATACTCTTTCCTCCTCTATTTTTGTTGCAATATATTTATTTTATAAGAAAAATTAATAATAGTATAGTCAAAGTGCATAATAGAACACAAGACATCACTTTTTCTGTTTCTTCTTTTCTGCCTCCGCTTCCTTCTCCTTTTCGATTTCTGTTACATATTCGCCTATGGTGTCTATATCTAACATCTAAAATGTATACAGTATCATAAATTTATGTCTTAAAAACAATATCTTCGCTTTAAATGTAGGATAAAATTTGTGCAGTTGAATACAAGTTGCGAGTATACCTGTAATGGCTGTCCGCGTCGCATTACCGCTATTTCCAGATTCTTTTGCCCAGACTGAACTACTTCGAGTAGCGCTCTGATAGCTAATTTTATACAACCTTTTTCTGTTGATACCTCTTCCGGGGTATAATACTTCTCCAAGAATTCATGTACAGTCTTAGCGCTGCGACCGGTTGCATTTGCCTTCATGGAAGAAGAGATTGATATAAATTTAAATAATCGTACAATTAATTATCAGTTAGCAAGATTTATAAAATTCTCATCTGTACCTTCCATTCATAATATATTCCTGATGGCTCTGTTTGATAAAGATGTGGGACACCGTCGTAATCAAATCCAGTTAGGAGGCAGGATATTCCAAAAGGTCTACGGCCGTTACTCTGTGTATATTTTTGTTTTAAGCCTGTAAATAACAATCACTTTAATTTTTTATGGGAATATTAGGATGTGTTGTATAAAAGAAAACTCGTGGTTGACAACTTTCAAATTCAATTTTGTATCATCTTATCTGTATCTTGATTTTTCAAGAGATTAATTGGAAAATTAAGTTGTCAGAGAGAAGGAAAATATCCATATGAAGTGACAACTCATATTTCAATGAGGTAGAAAATAAAATCTTTCTGTTGAGCAGAATAGTCTGTAAATTCAAGTCGTACCTGCAATATACCTTGTAATATATTCCAAGGTAACAGGGTCTTCTACAGTTAACTTATGACTCTGACATTCAACCTGCGCACGGTTGATTAACACTCTTGCGTCAGCAGTTAAACCTATTAAGATGATTGAAAATAATTATCCCATTTGCAACGTATGAGAGCACTATTTATTTTTAAGTCAATATTGTACCTGCAAAGGCCATAATTACATGATCGTCCAGGAGACATATCTTGCGTACTGTACGTTCCTCTTGCAACTTAGCGACAGACTTCTTCTCGACGCCCAAGACTACCACATCTGCACCACGTACACCAACCTGCAATTACAAAAAATTATAGCATACATAAAGGCCTTTGCATGTACAACAATTCTAATCATAATCATAAAGTCGTAAGTATTGATCAATCGCTATTAAGCGTTCTTGAATGTAAAACCAATTTTTGACCAATTTCTTTGTGTTTGTTTATAGCCTTACAGTTACTAAAACTTTTATAGGAGCCTTAAACAAGTCAAGATTAAATAGCATCAATTTTGTTGGAACTTTGTCACTTTTAAGTGCTTTACAAATCAAAAAATAACATCGATATGGATCATATTTTCTTAAGAATAGAATATCATAATACAATATCATGATACAAGACAAGAGTGATAACGCTGAGTTGCAGCTGTTAACCTAACCTAAAGAATTCGCAGAATCGTACGCAAAGTAGATGAATAAAGTTAGTTATAACTAAAATTCCTCATGCATGATAACAGATAAACCGCGGATCGACTGGCAGACGAGAAGATCCAGTAAAATACTCGAAAGTGACTCTTCAACTCAAGAGGAAGAGAGGTTAGAATCGAACTGTTCAACGTACCGCTGTCGAGCCTTTCTTGACAGCCTCCTGGGCGTATTCCACCTGGAGCAGATGCCCGTCTGGCGAGAAAACCGTGATCGCTCTGTCATATCTCGCCGACATCGTTTCGGCCGTCCAAAGTATTCACCGTCCTGCAAGAAACTCGAAATGACTCCGCCGTTTTCCCAGCATTCACTAGTCAGCACTCACCCGCTCCGCTCATTCTGGCATTCGGGACGCGAACATGACAACGCATTTCCCTAGAAACATACGACCGGATTCTCATGAAACGACATTGCGACGATCGCTCGTCCCCTATTGGCTTGATCAAATGGGCAATTTTTTTTATATTTAAAGCGATGTCTACTAATGAGATTTTAATCCTTAAGCCGTAAGAAATTGATCAATCACAATCGAATATGAAGAGAATAATCGACTACGATTGGTCAGTCTCTTGCGACTTAAGGCTTAAGGCCGATTTTACACTAGAGTCGTAAGTCATAAGTTACAAGAAATTAACCAATCATAATCGACTATTCTCTTCACATTCGAATATGATTGGTCAATTTCTTGCGGCTTACGACTTACGACTCTATTGTAGAATCGGCCTTAAGTCTTAAGTCGCAAGAAACTGACCAATTATAGTCGATTCCGGTCAGCTTGATTATTCCATTGAAGTTAACCAATCGCATTTATCGTTGATTAGAATAGACCAATCACGGTTGACAATTAATCAACCGATTAATCAGCCAAGCTAACCGGAAATGGTGAAACTGATTCTAAATGTATCAGCGAATTTTATTAATTCTCAAGAGAAGAATATATAGCTCGATCTTACGTTTAAAATCTTATATAAACGATATTCAATCTGAATCTTAAATATAATTTTAATTATGAGCTGATTTTATATTTAAAATCATCTTAAGTACGCTTTTGAAATGCTATTGGCTAGGCTTAAGTTAAGATTAGATCTATAAAATGTTGATCTTAAATATAAAGTCTGACTATACATACTTTCATTTTGATTTTGAGTAATTTTAAAATTATATTTAGTTAATGAAATAGTCGTATAAGCATCTAAAAGATCATATTTAAAGGCAATTTTATAATAGCATTAACATTAAGAATTGATCAATCGGATCAACGGTCGAATGTGAGGAAAATAATCGACTATGATTGATCAATTCTTACAACTATATAAACCACTCACGATTATGTTTACTACTTTAAAATTGCTTTTAAAATTGCCTTTAAATATGATCTTTTAGATGCTGTACGATCATTTCATTAACTAGATGTAATTTTAAAATAACTCAAGATCAAAGTGAGGAAAGTATTTATTTGATTTTATATTTAAGATCAATATTTTATGAATCTGATCTTAAGATTTTTTCCTAGCCAATAATCGTATAACATATTTCAAAAGCGTACAAAGGCAATTTTAAATATAAAAACAAAATTATAATTAAGAGTATATTTAAGATTCAGATAGAAAATATCATCTATATAAGATCTTATAATATAAAATCAAGCTATGAATATTTGTCCTCTCTGTGAGAATTTATCTCTTGAGATTTTACAAAATCCTCCTTTATTGCTCGTTGTTAATTATATGGCAGAAAGATGCGGTCTTTTGTTTAAACAGATATATATGTAATATGTGTTTTGTACATATGTATGAATGCATTATGCATATAACATATGTATAATGAAGATATGGCCGCATTTAGCGTTAAATGCTGCGGAAATATTGGTCTCAACGGTGGCTCATTATTTACATACATGCGCTATTGTTTTAAGTTATATTGCGTTTATTCTTATACCTTTTATAGTGATGATGCTTTTTTTTTTAAATTCATAATTCAGTACTTCTACTTTGTATTCATCGCTACGTAGATATAATTGATTAGATTATCATTTATCATGCATGACATGTGTTATTTCTGGAATAATATTGTAATGTTGATATTCGTAATCGTAAAAGTTATGATTATGCAATTAAAAAATTCAGAAAACTTGTTTTAAGGGAAATTGCTATTTAAATGCTCGGAATAAGTAGCAAATGTTTCTGTACTTCCCCAAAATTAATTTCACTATGACATAATCTTTTGATGTGTAATACTTCCATCCGAGGGAAAATCCATTGTGGGTTTCGAGATGAGTAAGATAAATTCTGAGAGAACGCAAATATTTCCGTGTATATAAAATATATATAAAAATTTCACGCTATCATTACTAAACTAATAGAAAGTTTCGGAAAATTTCGATTCGTAATTCGCCGCAAATGTTAAATGGAGATTTTTCATGTTAACATTTATTTATTTATTATATATTATGTAATTTTTATTTAAATAAAATAAATTAATGCTTGTTAAGAAATAAATAACGATAGGATGGAATAAATAATGGAATAAATGATGATAAGAAATAAATAAATGATAGGATTGAAAAAACCTGTTGGAATAATATAATATTATATACATATCTATATATACATATTATTATATTATTTTTTTTATCTCTTATTAACATTATTTATTGCATAATTCATTATGTCAATATAAAAATAGAGTACGGAACAACTGTGCACATATCTTTTCAAGATTTCTTACAAACGTATAACTATAGACATCATGCATTCGTTTTAGAGTTGATCACATTAATTTTTAATAAAATTGTCTGGTTTAAATAATATTGGTACGCGATAGTTCCGAAACCTTCAAGAATGAGAAAAGGATAATATAAATGCTCGTTCGTTTTGGCTTCCGGAAATTTGCACGAGCGAGTGGGGATGAATAGATAGAAACGGTATCGTTGCTCTTATAAGAGAAACGATCGGCTTAGAGAAACGTTTAGTCAAGGCTGGTCGCTCTGTCATGCTCGTTGCGTTACGTTCGCCTGTGCAACATGATCGGGTCGGTATAATTTCTTTTTTTATCGCTCCATGAAAGTATAGGAGCAGCAGGCAAAAATGCTTACGCTGACATCACAACTTTTGCATAATTTTTTTTTTTTTTACTGGAATGACCATCTTGTTAAACCGACGTGTTAAAAATCAATGCAAATTCAACGTACAACGTGAGTGAAAGCATAGCGTCCTTGTACGCAACAATTGAAACTGACATTGATGAAACGTTTAATTTCTGTAGCTTGCAAAATTGGTGATGCTTAAACATTGCAAACATAAGTCGCAGTACAAATTTGTGATTGGCGAAACCGTGCTTGAGTATAATTTTTTTAACGTAATCTTGAGTATTGAGTATTAATTTGTATCATATCAATACACATTTGAGTATTTATGTGTTATATTTATTTGCTGAATCATTATATTTCACGCGTGCAAATTAATATATTAAAAATAAATAAATAAATAAAATATTCAAGATCAAATATTTATTAAGAAGTAAAAAACAACATAATTAGGACTAAGAACGATACTTTAAAAACATTTCAATATTTATTAAAATTTGTAAAAGTTTGAAATAAATATAAATTACAAATATTATAAATAAATAACTTATTAAATAATTCATAATATTTAATGTATATCAAATTTTACAAACATATACTTTTGTAATTTATTGCGTTCATATTGTGTGTGAGTGTGTGTGTGTTTGTGATATATATTTACTATTTTTAATATAAAAAGAATAACCAAATTAAAAGAATAATTCAATTTTGTTAAATTTGTCTTATAACGAGAAGCTGTTATAAAATGTTTAGGAAGTGTCGTAAATTAGTGAAAAATTTAATTTTGACAAGTCGATAATTTTAGTTTCTAATTTACAATTTAGATTAAAAACAACTTTTACCATGTTACTCACACTTTATCGAAAGAGTTGGAAGAAATACAGCAACTGTTAATTTTCTACAAAGATTTCCAGAAATTGTGCGTTAAGGGATGAGATTGCCTGATACTCCAACAATTAACGATGGCGTAATCACATGCAATATGGCTGCAATCGCGATTTAGAATTGTAATTATTGCGTGTGCATAAATGCAATCATCATTCATTATGTAATATTTTTAGATAGAAATAAGTGAGATAAAAATAAGTGTGAGTAAAAATATTGTCCTTAAACATGAAAATTCACTTTAATTTTAGACCGATGATATTACGTATCGAAACGTTACGTTACGTTTACTGTGCAACGACTACTAACTACATGACGCTTCTATTATAATTGCAAAGTTAACCAGCGACTAACTATAGATAAAGTCACAATTTATGTATGTATTTTTCCGCAGTTAGTGCCACATTTTTGTACAAAGAATGAATACAAAAAAGAAACATGTCGTGAAGCGTCTCTTTTACAAAGGAATCCTCATAATCTGTTGATTTATTGAAAGAAAATTATCGACGGTTTTTTTCATTCTTTTCTGGTTATAAATCATATACATATACATTTCTTTGAAAATCACTTTTAAATATTTTTAATTTTTTTTTTAAAGTTTTTTGTACAAATATGTTTTTTGTACAAATTTTTTTGTGCTGCACCAAAATGATAAATTTCATTTCTAACTTTGATGAATATTGTAGAATTAGTTTATACTGAATTGCTTAAGATAATTATGTGTATATATATATATACACACACACACACACACACACACACACATATATTATATAATAATTTATTCACATTTTATCTAAAGTATAAAATAAAATGTACTTGCAAATTACGCATATTGCGCAATTTAAAATCTTATATTCGTAATTAATTAAATACACCTGTAAATACACTTACTAAATACACTTGTAACTACAATCATTATTTAATTTAAAGTTACGAAAACATAAGAATGTTTGAGTTGATAAATAACTGCAGCATGTTTCTTAAATATAAAAATCTGTTAACACATGTGATAAATATATTTGTTTTTTTTCTTGACATTATCGTATAATAATTCTGAAAATCATGACTATCTGAAAAGATTATACTACCTGAGCAGGCTGATCTTTATCATTCCATAATGTCAAAAAAGGAAGTTGATTTTTAAGATACTTAATCTATGTATGTTCTTAATTGATAAAGTAAAAGAAATTTTTTTCTCGCTTTATTTACACGAGACGTATCTATTATATACATATCTATTATATCTACTACGGAATTTCTTCATGTTATATCTTTACAATACGTTTATAAAGGAATTAGAAAACTGATAAAGTGCGCGATAATTAAATATTTACAGATCAAAGAAGATAATTTACAATATTAATACGTTTAATTAATTCTGAATAATTAACGAAGTTACGAAAATCTTTTTTATTTCTCATAATTTTACAGTCGTACATTTTGAAATTGATAAAGGTGCAGTTTGTAATGGTACGGTGCGTGAATGAGGTATACACGCGTTACGCAATCTCAGTGAATTGCATAGTAAATGTCTTTTACGTGTGTAAATCTGTGATTGCACGATGATAACTGGATCACGTTCTTGAATCAACGTCGCGGCAATAAAAGTGACAGTAACACAATGCGATCGCGTTGATATCTCTCAAGCGATACATATCTATGTTTAATTATATAAAAAAAAAACTTAGCTAAACTTTTAGCTCGCGATTCTTATCATACAATTGTAAACGTTAATTGCGGAGTATAAAGGAATTTTACAAATTTTATCTTTATTAACGGTTATTATATCTTGCAATTTCTAATTTTATGGCATGTTACTTCAATTTATATAAATACATCATTTAAATTATAATTATGTGTAAATAAATCTTTTCAATATTTATTTATAAATTTTATTATTACATGAGATTGTAATACATTGTAAAATAAATTAGGGGAAAGTCATCGACATAGATCTCCTAAAGACACCCTCTTTATTCTCAAAAATAAAATATTGCACTTTATTAATAACTTTATTGATACATGATCTGTTTAGATGATTAAAAAATGAAAATAAAAATTCATAACTCATATTAAAATGGACCATAAGATAATAATCTAATCTGTTTTTTATATACTGTCTCGCTACATGTTTGCGTCTTGCGGGATAGCATAAAGTATGCGCATAAATCAATAAAAAAATGATTTATATTACATTAAAATGAAATGATTCTAAAAATTCTCATACATTAAACTTGTATTTTGTACAGACAACTTCTCTGTAAATGAAAAAGAATAGGAATATGTGCTATTATGTCATTTTTGGAATTTATTTTGTCAGATGCTCATTTTTGCTTATCTTACGAAAAAGTTAATTATTACAAAATTCAAAATAGTATTATAAAAACTGCTATATTATTTGATAGACAGGTTCTAGTTTGTATTTATACTTCTAAAGTTTTATTTCTAACTTTTATTTAAAAAATATGCATCAAAAACAAAATGGTATGACGATATCGGTGATTTTTCCCTATTATATGCCTATTTTAAATAACGTAAAATTATTTCACGTTGTATAATTACGTTGTATAACGTAATTTGTTAAATTGTATTTTGCTACAACTGTAAAATCTTTGCAATAGTGATGCAGGTGCAAATGCGGTCATGGTAAACCGTTGGAGCGTAGAACAATCACGGGATTGTAACTGGTAGAAGCTCTAAACATCACTGACTTTATTTTGTATTTATTTTATGTATGTTTTATTTTATAATAGTTATTGTGCGACTTTTTTCATCAGTCACATAATAATTTGATTTATATTGTAATCATCTTTCTATAAAAAAAAAAAAATTATAATGTACATATAACTCGCTTTTCAAATTTTTCGATTTTTTATCGCATAACCAGATTTTAATTTATACTTAGCATAACATTATTATAATAAAAATAATGGAAATGAAAATTTCTTCATATTCTTCATTATGCGGATTTTCCAATAAAAATCATACATAGAATGCGAATTAAGTTTGCAATATTTAAAATTAAAAATTATATTACAATCTTGCTATTTAATTATAAAATAAATGTAGCTCGATTAAATCGATTTTCATTATATCATTAAAAGGACAAATCGTAAAAATCTGATTTTTAATATTTACTTTTATATGTTTTGCGCAGAGTGAAAAAAAAGCTGATTGTTATTGGCGTGACAGCTATCGTACTTCTGGCCATTTTCGTGATATTAATTATAGTCTTCACGGTCAATTCAGATGTCCAAAGTTGCGGTCCAAAGTTCGTCAGTTCCTCTAAACTCGGTCGGTATGCGAAGGTAATATCAATTAATCAAAAAATATAGAAAAAGGAAGATTAATTTAAATACAACGTAATAAAGATACCAACATTTGGCTTATATATAAAACAAAAGCGTATTCTCGAAGCTATCTATTTAAATAAAATATGATATTTCGCAGAGAAGATGATTATTTCTGAATACATAATACCTCTCGCGTTATCAATAACAGAAAATTAATTAATAAAATTTAATTGATATTAAATAAAGTAAATAACAAAAGTAATATCATGTGTGTGTGTGTATTTGCTTTGAAAATAGTATATTTTTATTGTTATATTTGTAGACTTGTTATTTTCTCGCAAATTTTTTTCGTGTAGTTTTGTTTTCTATATAAAAGGAAGAAGTACGTAAATGAATATAATGTAATATACTGTATTCTAAAGGTTTTTTTTTTCAAAATTATTGAAATATTCGTGAATAGGGCGCCGTGACAACAAACGGTCAGGAATGTTCAAAAATTGGTGCGGATATCTTATCTAAGAATGGTTCAGCGGTGGATGCGGCGATAGCGGCACTTCTTTGCGAAGGCATCGCGTCATTGCACAGGTATTGCATTTTTCTATTTTCCATCTTCTTTTTCTTGATACGCGGAAACGATCGATTCGATTCGATTAAATTTGTACTCGATGTGAATTTGCGAACAAAGTATACAGCAAACAGTATTTCTATATTCGATTTAAAGCATGGGGCTAGGCGGCGGATTTCTTATGACGATATGGGACGCAAAGACCAAAACGGCAGATTATCTGGACGCGAGGGAGACCGCTCCGATGAGTTCGACAGAGGATATGTTCGATGGCAATGCTCATTTATCTATGTATGGTAGGATTATTTCACAGTACATACTTATTGATACGCGTGTATATTATTGTTAAAACCGCATAAAGATTGTATAGTTATTGTCGGATGCGACGTAACGATTAATTATATAATGCTCCACTATCTTCACTCGCGCGTAACAATAGTCGAACCGTTGTAAACGCGATGAGATGTATTGTCGAATAGGTGGACTGGCAGTTGCTGTTCCGGGTGAGCTTATGGGCTATTGGGAAGCGTATAAAAAATACGGTAGGTTGCCCTGGCCTGAGTTATTCGAGCCTGCAATCAAATTGTGCGAAACTGGATCGCTCGTCAATGATTATCTCGCTGCGTATCTGGCCGAAAAGGAGCCTAAGATAAAGAACGAGAGCAGTTTGGTTGAAATACTTATAAATCCTGACACCAATAAAACGTGGATCGTGAGTAACATCCTTTTTCTCTCCCCTTATTATTTTTGAAGCTCTCTCTCCATTTTTGAAGTTTTGTCTAGTGAACATATCTTGCAAACGGAGAACTCCGGAGAATTATGAATTAAATAGAGAAACTCTTGCAGGTAGGAGACCGAATAAAGAGACCGAAACTGGCAAAGACATTGAAGCTGATAGCGGAAGATGGTCCCAATGTGTTTTACAATGGCAATATCACCGACAAATTAGTTGACGAGATAACAAAGTTCAAAGGAATAATCACGAAACGGGATTTTCAAGAGTACAGGTGTGCATTATGTCTTTCCATATTTGTGTTTTCAAATATTATGGATGCTGCGTAAAATGTAAAATTTGCCATTTCGAAAAATGTAGACCAAAAGCAATTATAAATTTATCTTCTTTAGGCAGTTAAAATTTAACGAGAGAGAACGTAAAAAAAGAAATATGGTTACGATAGTAATAAAAACGATGCTGCTGCACGATAATATTAATGGAAAACTTATTGAAAAAAACTTAATAAACAATTAATTTTTTAAATTATATAAAAAAGAACTAATCAAAATATCATAACCGACAATCTATGCTATCATTATATCTCAGTAAAACAAAACCATTAAATAAAAAATAATTATCAGATTGCTGATTGAAACGATACTAAACGTCATAATCTGGAGTCAATTTGAGGTTGATAAAAGTACAAAAGCAGATTAGATATTATCAATTTTATAATGACTATTAACATTTAAGTAAATAAAAGTAAGCATTGTTCTGTAAATCAACGTAAATAGAAGTAGACAAACAAATAAATAAATAAAAGTAAAACAAGCTGTTCAAATAAATAAAAATAAACAAGCTGCTTTTTAGTTAAATGCATTCTCCGTTTTTGGCGATAAATGATGACAGATACTATCGAATTGGCGCAAAACTTCGAGAAGACTAGGTACGAGAGCCACGATAATATTAATGACGCAAGGCTGCTTTGCAGAGCTGTATGGAGAAAACCGATCACGTTAAAAATGGGGAATCTGACGATTTACAGTGCCCCGCCGCCAGGTTCGGGCGCAATTCTGATGTTTATAATGAATGTCTTTCGTCGTCTGCTACCGGTCGACAATGAGAACGTAATCTGGCAACGTATGGTGGAAACCTTCAAATGGGCTTATGCAAGAAGAACGGAGTTAGGGGATCCCGATTTCGTCGAGGGTATAGGTGAGAAGTGCAATGTGTAACATTTTTAAAACGTTTTCTCGATAATATACTTAAAAAATTATATATATATAGTAATATTATATAAAAAAGGAACATAGTCGGATGACACTCCGAAAAAAGAGTATCGTGTCAATGGGAAACGTTAACTATTTAATCTATTTAATAGTTATTTTACGAGATCCTTGAAAGAATTATGTAACATTAATAGGAAATGTTACATGCGCGCTCATTCAAAGTTAAAAAATCTTGATTAATGCGTTAAAGATCTCTTCTATAAGTAAAGACAATTTTTCTCATCTAACATCGTGCGTCATAATGATACATTAAAATTCAAAGAGTTCTTTGTGTGAAATCGAGAGAAATTTTTTGCATTACTTGCATGTATGTTATTACGTACTTACTCTCTTTAATATCATATAACAGAGATATAACACGTTCTTTTTCCGAGAATCGTTAAATGTTTCCAGTTAATAATTGTCATTCCGTGCACCATCACGTAACGCATTTGATAAGACCTGATGTTTGAGAACTCGGTTTCTGTTTTTCTGTTCCTGATTCTTTTCGAGTAGATTCTTTGAATTTTTCTCCGCCAATCGCGAAGCGTCTAACACGACAATATTATTTCTTTATAGATGCTCTGCTCACCAATTTAACGTCCAACGATTACGCGGAAGTGATAAAGGGGAGGATTAAGGACGATCGCACGAGTCAAGATCCGGCGGATTATGGCGCCGTCACCGCGACAACCGTGGACGCGGGAACCGCGCACGTTTCCGTCCTTGCTCCCGACGGTTCCGCCGTCTCCGTTACATCGACCATCAATCAGGTGTAAGTAAATTCGCAGGTGGCGAAGTACTCTAATCAAATGCTTAAATTGCAAGACAATTTAATAAAATCAACGTGCATCAACATGTATAAAATCAATCGCTCAGGGTTGTGAGATTTTTTTTTTTTGCAGAATTTGATTATTTTAAATATTATAAATATTCGAATAGTTGCGACGATCCATTTGTAAAGTATTAAAATATAAAAATTACAAATACAAATGTTATAATGGCTAAATAACATTTATTTGTATTTATCAATTTCGTTCGGTTCAAATTTATTTTAAAATTATTATTGTACATAATAATAAGTATGTATCGAATATTTTTGAATAAAAATATCAGACTTTCCATTTCACGATGCCGATACGTTTCAGGCTAACAAAAACTTTATTGTAACTTTTATGATATTCTCCTTGTGTATCGACGCGTTAAAAATCGAGGAGAAGAAAACCGAGATTGAATCCCTTCGCTCTCGAGATACGATCTCGACATGTTCTTGAAAGCGCCGGTTTATATCTATCCTTAAAAAAGGAATCAGCGCGCGCTCGGTGAACGCGGTAAAAATCTTATGGTGTATAACGCGCAGGAATTTTCGTGCTCTTTGTAAGCATCTTTATTTAACAGGTTCGGCGCGATGATACGCTCAGTGTCCACCGGTATAATATTTAACGACGAGATGGACGACTTCAGCTCACCCAACATAACCAACGGCTTCGGGTTGCCACCGTCACCGGCGAATTTTATTCGGCCCGGCAAACGGCCATTGAGTTCGATGTCCCCGACTATAGTGGTAAGCCATTTCACCGCGAACGTGACCGTCGACAAATTCGCTCAGGAGCTCGAAACTCGGTGAATAACGTGTAACAAAACAGTGTTCAGTGCGCGTCTCGTGAACGGTTGCGAAACGCGTCTAATGAAACGGCTCTACAACGAGTTTGTAATTAACTATTGTCAGATAAGCATCGATTCCGAGAATTGCTCGGCTCAATGATGTAATTGCAATGTTGTAATTCGCAATCGTCACGCGAGCGATTTCTCCACGCTGCCGCCACGTAAATTCTCGCCAATGTTTCTCGTGCAATTCGATGGATCTGTGTAAAACTCTTTTAAACGTTTTTCAAAATAATCTTGAAAGTAATGAGTGAGATGTACGTGGCTAATCCTGGATAATTGATTTAAGTTTATTTGATTCAATCTTACGATCTTTCTTAGGTCGATCACAAAGGTGATGTGAGATTAGTGATTGGTGCAGCCGGTGGCACGAAGATCACGAGTAGCGTGGCGATTGGGATGCTCTTAAATCTTTGGTTCGGTTACGACATAAAGGAAGCGATTGATGCACGCAGACTTCATCATCAAGTGAGTTCGAATGATATACAAAATATTTGAAGATACTTGAGAAAGTAATTCTAATCGAAAACCATTCGCATTGTGTTATTACAACCAAATTGATTTTAATTCTGTAGGCAGTTTAAAAAATTATTACAACCTATGTCTAAAGTTATTATTTAATAATATTTGAAAAAATGATTAAATTTTATGTATTAAAACATTTAAAATAAATTTGAACAATTTTAATGATTACATTAGAAATTAAAAGATTAAAGTAAATGATAATTTTAAAGAAATTATTATTAAAATATATATTTCTAAGATTTTATTATTTAATTAAATTAAAAATAAAGAATAATATTAAGAATAAATTAAAAATTTGAATAATCTCTTAATTCGCTGAAATCTTTTCTTGTATAATTGGAATTCAGAAACTATTTGTTGATATATTTTCCTTGAGGAAGAATTATTTCCTAGTTTTTCATCACGCACATAAGGAATATTACTAAGACAATTGTTTCAATTATGAAACGCTAAAATTAAACCATTAAATGGATAAGTCAAGTTATTACTAACGATCTTATGAGGAAACTATTAAAAAATTACAGCTGTTCCCGATGAACGTCCAGAACGAGAAAAATTTTTGCCAAGTCACATTAGATTATCTGGATAAGATCGGACACAACATCACCACTTTCAGCGGAATTGGTAGCGCGATTACAGCTGTAGCTAAAGAAAACGGATTTATAACAGCAAATTCAGATTATCGCCGACAAGGAACGACAGCGGGATTGTAAAAATTATTGTATAAAATCCACGCGGATAACTTTGTAATATAAGGATGTAACAATGATTCCTCTTTGCGTTATCATAGTTAAAAAAAATTGTAGTAACAATTGTAATTTAGGCATTACGATTATTGACTAATGCTCTCTATATGACATGGAATCTTTATTTTATCACACATCCTATTTAAAAAAAATTTAATAGCTTAAAATGCTTTTTCAAATTACAAAGTTGCCCGCACGCGCGAACGATATGTGATTAGATAATTGTAAATACTAAATTCTTACTTTTAATATTGTAGTTTTAAGAGAATTTATATATATATTTTTTTAAATAAAATTGATTTGTGTAATATAAATCGTACTATATATATTGATTTAAATGTCAAGATTTGATTATCAATATGATTTTTACTAATGATTTACTTGGCTGTAAATACTTAAAAATTATAATTGCGTGTAATATTTATTTTGTTATATTTCATCGATTAATCGTATCTCTGTACATATTCCATAATGTTTCACACATAATTCAAATGAAATATATGAAAATGAAAACGTCTCCGCCTTGTTTAGTACAAATTAAATTTATTCTAGATATAATTTCTAGATGTTATAATTTCTAGATGTTGTAATTTCTAGATATTGTAAACTATTTTTTTATCGTTTGAACGAAAGATAACATACTCGATAATAGAATTCTATTTTTGATGTAAATAGTATGATAATTTTATGTTTATGTGGATCTCATGTCAATTTCATACAAAATAATATAACAATAAAATATTTTAATAAAATATAAAATTAATTACAATGCATGCCTAGGCAAAGGAGAGACAAGATCCACATTACAAAACTGGAGACAATTAAAATATTGTTGAAAAAAACAATGCTAAAAATGTTATTAGCGCATCATTTATTAATATAAATCTTATGTAATGATTTAGAGAATTCTAAATTTGTCTCATGTTACTATTTAATTATAATTATTGCTCAAAATAAAAATAATCGTGCGGCAAGTTGTTAGAGTACTAACTTTATAATTTTAAATTATTAATATTTCTATATATACAAGCTACGTTTTCCAAGAATTTACATTTCCAAGAATTTCCATAATCACGCTCTCACTCACGTGTGAATCATTCTTTTGCATTGAAAACATTATAATTAGTTTGTAATTGTAACAGATTTTCTAATGTAATAAACAATACCTTGTTCGTGTATAACTCAATGCTAATTTTTCAATTAGCAATCAGCAAGTTAATTATTTGCAGTTACCAATCACTGGGTAGAATTATTTTAGACAATGTATTTATGAAATTTATGATTTTCTGAATAGTTAACAACTAGATAATTCAATTAAAATATAATATAATAAAATATAATATAATAAATTAAAATATAATTAATTGAAATATAATTAATTTAAAAAAAAAACAAAATTACACGCAAGCGATTTATTCTCATTTGTCGGATAAACAATATAATTTTAACATTTCCGGATGAGGATCAGATTATCGTCTGGATAAACTTAATTATATTGAAAATTTAATGTTAATTTTAACTGATTTCTTTTAGCGATGGTGTGTGTGTGTGTGTGTGTGTGTGTGTNTAAAAAATAAGGAATTGTGATATTTATAATCTCCAAATAAAATATATTTCCAAAAAAGTTGCAATCTGCAATTAAGATCGAGAAAGGAACTCTTTCTTCAAGGTTGCTGCCACTAGTAATTAGTATTCCTTTTGGATTTCTACCGTAACCAATGCACTCGCTATATGTCTGGAATATAGAATACGTAATTCCTTCCGTTAGTTACATGACCTTCGTCAATGACGTCTGTATTAAAATCGGAATATATTTCTTCCGCATTCGTATCTACATTTACACGGATTTTCAACAAAATAAATTTTTTCATTTGCAATTATTACGGGGCAATTATTTCCATCCATTCATCAAATGACTGCAATTATCTTTTTATAATTGAAGCGATCTGCTCTACAGAATCTGTTCTTTGAGCAAAAATCCTTTTTTAAAATCTTTATTTGTTTATCTTCAGGTACGTTCTATTTTCGAAATAATTAAGCAAATCATAGATGAGATTATTAAAAAGACTGCATATTTAATAATTTTTGAAACTCTTCAATTATGACTCTTCAATTATAGAAGAAACGAAAACATTTATTAACATACAGAAACAATTTCAGAAAAGTTTCATAACTGTCCTGATTCACTCTAATCATTCTGTCGCCTTGACAAGATAATAATTTGTGATAGCACCATCGTATACAACAATCAAAGTTATACTTCCATCTCGCAAAACATGTGTTCGTATTATACAAAAGAATGTTGTGGTCAAGGCGGTATTTCATTAGACTGACGTAAAAGTGCTGTTTTACTGGTTTAATACCTCTTCATTAGTCACGAAACCGCATCCGGAGAAACGGATTTGCGTATTCGAATTATTATTTTTTTTTCGTGGTGCGCAACTTTCCAAGAATGGAGACATAAAAAAGTCTATGTGTCGACTTTGATTTAGTGACGAGCATAAATCGAGCAATTCTACGGATTCTTGAAAAAAAAACATAAAGCGTTGTTTGGAAATTCCGATTATGATTACGATTATTTTCATTATACTGGTATCACACACATATAGAGACAAAGGAAGAGAAGCGGCCGCTGTTATTATCCGATTATCATACGAAGCGTATGCGAGCTCGCTCGTGTGATTTTACATCGGATTCTCCCGCTTCGGCTGTGCCTTTTGACGAGATACATTGTTCGATATGGTAGTAATAATGTCAAGAGTATACAGTTTACGGGAGTTAATCGAGATCTCCGTTTGCCATTGAAAATAAGGAGACTCATTTAGTCGCAGCGAAAGAGAGGGAAAGACGGAGAAAGAAAGAGATGAGATGGTGGACAGAGATTCTTAATTTCCGGTGCTTTGTTCTTGTTGACCATGGTGGTCCATTTCATTTCCGTTTCGTTGTGCCGAGATAAACGAAACGAAGTCAGAAAAAAGGACGAGTCAAACATTATGAAGAGCGTCCGCTGCGAGTTACGATTAAAGCGGAACTTTCGCGCATACCTGCGATTGTCGAGTTATTTATCACACGTATTTAATCGCAATGACTGACGATCATAATATTTAAATGTTACGATTCTAACAATGAACAAAACTGCTGTTTCTTTAAAAAGCGTTGGAGGATAATAAAATGTTTTTTTTTTCTAACAAAATATGGCCACATCGTTATCTGTGATGCAATCTAATTTTAACAGCATTAACATTATACTAAAAATATTTGATAAAACGAGAATGAAGAATGAAGATAAATTATACTTGATTTAAGAAAAATTTCCCGCTATAAAGCTTGATGATCTCGCATGTTTTTTTTGTTGTTTTCTTAAGTTGCGTTATGCGCTTACGCAAAAATGACGTTGTTGCAAATTAAAATCAAAATACCGCGATTTTTTATCTGATATTTCTTATGTTAAATAAAAATCGAGGCTAAAACTTTAGATTAGTAAGACAAATTGTTGTTTAACTACGTGTTTATATAAATAACTGATCTTAAATATATGTATAAATTTTTTTATTAACTAATATAGTTAATTGATTATACTTCTACGTAATTAATTTGTATCAAATCGCGTTAATAAGACAAACTTATATTTATCAGCAATAGATATAATTTTTTTATAAACTAATATTTATCTCTGCCACAAAGCGAAGGTTTATTTAATATCATTTTATTAAATGTTACATGTTCGCGCAATCAAAATTATTAAATATCGTCATGCTCGTCTAAATCTTTAATGTTTAAGTAATATTCAAACAATTCCATTATAATTATATAAACGTACAATTATATAAACGTCATTAATATACATATCTTTATGTATATCAAAAATAAAATACATAAGTTATATATATCAACAATCCTATTTTGAATTTTCCTATTACTTTAAAGATTAATCGATCAGTTTAAATGTGATAAATTTATTAAATTTTTTTCTTGTAACGCGCGCACGCGCGCATGTGTATGTGAGATCTATCTGATAAAAAGAATTATTTTTATATTTTAGTTTACAATGAACTTGACAATGAACTTTGGTCAAATTCTTTTATTTTTCTCTTTCTATATATTTCTATGTTTGTTGATTATGATAACTTTTATCAATCACTAGTTAACGGTCTTAGAGATAAAACACAAAGAATTTTCAATACAATTTCTGTTTAAGAGTTCGATAATATTCTTGTTTAAAAGGTTACTTACTTTTTTGAAAACTTGGAAAGAAAATATTCACATACTTATATATTTAATAATTTTTAAGAATATGACTAGAAAAACACATTATTAAATTTTAGCTAAATATTTTAGCTAAACTAAAATGTTTTGGCTAAATGTTTAAGAAACACTCTATATAATAAAATTTTAACGCAATGCAACACCGAAAAATTTTTACAAAGATTTCAATCGATACAATATCAATAGATTCTTTCATAAAGAGAAGCAGTTTTAATTTTAAAATAAATTTTTCCAGTGACATAGCTCTCTTGATACATTTAAATTTTATAATTATTTTTACATAACAAAATCTCATGTAAATTCCACGTAAAAATCTCAAAATTAACACTAATTAATAATTGTAAATAAACAATTAAATAGAGAAAAAATAGTAACATTTAACACCTAATAATGATAATAATTAACATAAAGAATATAAATAAGTATATTATTATAATAAATAAATTTTGAGATTTTTACATTGATTTTTACACGTATTGCTTCTGTTAACAAAATTTCGAACAGTTTTACTCAGCATCCGTTTATTATAGGATTTATATATATACGCGAAATTCTGTTCCTTTAGCTCTAATCAATAGTTTCTATCTATTTTTTTGATCGATTCCCTTGGTTATTAAGCCGCATAATCGTTTCAGATTATTTTCCACACAAAGAGATCTTGAAAACATGCGTGTTTCTTAAATCAACATACGAGTTACTTCATACGGACTTCGACACTTTGTTTCCTTATCCCCTTCCTTGATGAGGTATACCTAGGTAGGAATTTGACGTATAGCGCACCGATAGGTATCTGTAACCGCGTTCGAGCTACAGTCGTCAGTCGAGAACCAGAGTTGGATCTGACCGGATCCACAGCACTTTGACGAGATTCGATTTCAGAAAGACTTTCACCGAGATGTTGAAGGAAACAGTTCTCGTTTTCGCAGCACTCGCCGTACTTGCCAGTGCAACGGTAGTTAACAAATGCGGTTCTGGTACGTAAAATAGCCGAGCAGAAATATTATGAAAAATATATTAGCTTTATATATTTATACTAAAAAACATAGTATTATATTTTACTATAAAACAATTTTTAGTTTTTAATAAAATACGTTTTTGGCAACTTAATAATTAATTTTTTTTCTTTTAATTTTTAAGCTGATTAATTTATTCATGTTCACCACGTAAATATAGAGACGGGTTGAACAAAAATTAAATAATTAACAAAATTATCATTTCAAACACGCGCTAAAAAGAATTTTCTACAGATGAAAATTTATAAAAAATTTGTGGAAATAATTATAAAATTTATTTTTAAATATACTGACAGCAAATATACTGAGATTGTCTCTTAATGTCATTGAAAAAGTCACAGACTTCAAATGCTTATTTTTAAATTAAAACTGTTTCTCTTTATGCGAGAGGATCTGTCTATATTGTTGAGTATCTTTGTGTGAAACTTTCTCGGCTATGCGTTATTTTATTATACAGTACATTTCTAAAACATTTAACCAACCCGCATTTAGACAATACATGTCTAAAAGATCTGTAAATATGTATTTCTAAAAGATGTTTAAGAAAAACGTTATAAATGTACATGTTGTCTGTAAAAATTTATTTACTTATTTTTGTTTAAAAAATATTAAGTATGTGAATATTTTCTTTTCAAGTTTCCAAGAAGAATAAATAGCTTTTTAATTTTATCGTATACAAATATGTTTTATTTGTAAAATTATAATAATTATAATAATTTTATCAAATAACTTTCATCATAATCAATAGAGATAAAAATAGAAAGAAGAATAGAAAGAAAAAAAAAGTCTGTTGTCAGGGCAAACATCTTGCCAGATAGATCACACATAGTTTTATTTTTTGGATACGAATAGCAAAAATACTCGCAATAATAATTTATTTAACTACGAGTGTTTATATTTCACTGCCGATTCGTATCCGCACACTAACAACACAATTTATACTTTATTTAAATGTTGAAATCTTTTTCCAACGTTTAGCTTTCAATTAACATGTAATTTGTAACGAAAAATAAATTTTATGCTTGCATGATACTTTTTCCGTAGATTATACTGGCAAAATTTGGTCACATATTTCAAAACATTTTATAAATGAGAAATTATTATGATTTTTGATGATATAATATTTAAAATTTTTTGCGACATTGTACACTATACATCAGACATATTAATTTCCTCTAGTTAAATTTTTTCAAGCATTTGTTTAATTAAGTATCTGTCAGCATGAATTTATTATCCGTAGTCGCACGACAAAATGCTTAGGATTTTTTTTTTTTTAGAGATTATCAGACAACAAGATTATCACGCGAGTTGAGCATCGAGTGATTATGTCGAAGATTGTTCTTATGCTTATAGCAAAAGTTATAATTAGCGTTCTCCCGTATTTTATCATTGTACGATGCGCTTAATGACTGCTAATTATTGGAGACACAATGTGAATAAGGCAACGAGCTGTGTATTGTTATTAATGTTAGCTATATAATTACTTATATGAGAAATAATTGACACACGGTGAAAGTGATGAATACTAACGTACGCGTTAATTTACGACCGACATATTTCACATGTTTAGGATTTCAATGTCAAATTAGAAACTTCGCATCGGTTGAAATACATAAATTTTGATTCGTATAAGTTTTCGGACAAGGTCGTTGTGAATTTGTTCGAAGCACAGCGAACGAATCAACAGGAAAGAATATATAGAATAAGGATCGATTTGTAAATATCGAATTGTAACTGTAGTTTTTTAGAGTCAGTACGAAGATATTACATCACTGATACTAAATTGCACTATTATATGCATACTGTTTACTTCATTCTGATAACACATTTGTTTCAAAGCATGTGTATACGTTTTTACATAAGTAAAATATATTTTTATCGAACAACGCTTTTAGCTGAAATATTTCTTTCTGTTCGATTTATTGCGTACTTTTATCTGAATTATTGCATCGCAAATAACTATGTAAATGTACGTAAAATAAGTTACATTTACAAAAAGATTATTCTTATAAAAGCTGTCTAAGAGAAATTTAAATGACACAATCATGTTCGCGCGTATAAGTATTTAATTTACATTCATTTTATTATCTGAGATTTCTTGCTGACCGATTGTCTAGCCATTTTAACGACCTTCAGTTGTGGATACAATCATAATCATGAAAAGCAAACGTGTCCTTACCTTACATGAAGCTTTATATTTTTCTTCTCACAACACGTTTTTCAAGACTTGAGAAAAATTATTTATTATTAATATTAAAAATTATTTATTATTTTAATCTTTTAATTGGTCGGTGTAATATATATATTTTTTTATAAGAGTTATTTTTTATAAGAGTATTACTCATTCTAATGTAAATTTATCGCTATCAATGTTCGATGAATTTTTTATAATTCTTAAGAATTAATCGTTAATTTTTAAATCTTGTCGCGAATAGATATTGTATAATAACCGAACGTTCTTAATATTTATTATTTTCTTTTACTTCACATTCTCGAACACTGCAATAACTTTGAGTCATGAAGAAGATCAAGTATCTCAAGGTGATCAACATTCAAGTTGTGAAATTTTTTTTACTATCTTTTTTCAGCCTTTGCTTTTATATATATATATATATATGTGCGTATTCTCTAGACAGAGCGCGTAGAGCTATAAATTATACTGACTCTTGTAAATAAAATAATTATATAATCTAGTTTATGTATTTGTGATTTACGTAATCGAATAATTCAAAATCAGATTTTATATACATATATGCAAAGATACAACGGAAACAAGTTATATTCACGATCTTATTTATTTACAATTTACGATTAATTTATGATTTCAGAAATCCCGTTCGAAGATGCTACACAGATCAGCGTGTCCGGCTGTGACAAACCTACATGCAAATTGAAACAGGGAACAACTATCGTTATAGAGATCAAACTTGTGCCTAACAAAGATATTGAGACTTTGTTTAATGAAGTCAGCGCGCTTCTTTTTAACGTGCCCTTGCCCTTCGTGGGAGTCGATGGAACAAATGCCTGTGATAATATCTACAACGTTGATGGTAGTAAAGCCGGTTGCCCCTTGAAGAAAGGCGTCGAATATCTATACAGAAACAGTTTTCCTGTGCTGATGATATATCCCAGGGTAATCTTGCAAACTTTATGAGAATTTAAGAGAAAACATTATTATGCACGTGTTTATTAAATATATAATAAAACGCATATAATATAAATATATAATGTAAATATAACATTAAATATATAATGCAAGCAAGTTAATTGTTAAAGATGACTTGACAATAATACAATTTTTCTTTTAATTATACGCAATTTGTTTCTCTTGTAACTATTTGATTTCAATCTTGCAACTAATATTTATCATAACTTTATTTGCAGGTTGAACTGGTCGTACATTACGCACTGAGGGAAGGAAGTAACAGAGTTATATGTTTTGAAATACCATCGAAAATTACGAAATAAACTGCTACGCGTTGCTGACTTCGGTATATTACAATTAAAAATCATAGTGTGCGTAGTCGATGTAGCTCTGAGCTTATATAATTTAATTGGCCGATATTATGTACTGCATGCGCACAAACAATCTGTTCGAAGTATGCCATATTGTGTGACGTGTGTACATAAAATATTTTTAATAAAATAACTTTCTATTTTTCACCAAGATTTTGTTTCACTTATTTTATCTATTTTCTCGTATTAAGTTTTAATAGGACTTTTGTTAGAGATAAAAATTACTGTGTCTGAATTAACGCAGATACTTTTTATAGACAAATTATCAATGTGGAATATTTATTAATTATTAACTGTATTGAATTTCTAACTACGTTTATAATTAACAATTGTTAAATATTTAACGTCGTACAACGAGTGAGTGATTAGTCACGTAGACTACAATGAGTAATTTCCATTAAATAAAATATTAATATGTAATTAAATAGTAATAAATAATTATAAGTATCATAATATTTTAAATGTATTTATGATACCAAATAATAACATAATTATATCTTGGATTGTTTTAGCTAGGAATAATCAAAGAATTTTGTCAATAACATTGTAATAATAAGCATATTTCTTAAATATATATGTGAATATAATGATTCAAGTTAATCATAGATTAATCATAGTTAATCATAGAATTCAGATTTCGGTTTCCGCAATCTGATCTCTGCCAAAATTATCCTCTTCATAAATTCATGTCTTCGTTTTTACGTTGAAAATGCAATTGATTTGCAGTCATTGTCGGGTTTGTACACACTATCATCATTCTATAATTATATTAATTGCAACTGTTTTTTACAGTTATTAAAAAAAATATTTATGAATCGCACCTTAGGCAGTTTACAACAACTACAACAATTAACATGTAAGAAATAAATCTTTCTGTCAAGCTATTATCTTTAACTTGAATCTTAAGATATGTAACGATTCCTCGGACATATCTTCTCTCTTTCGCAGCACTTATTTCACACAACTTGCCTATTATAATATTCCACGGTTATTGTTTTCACGGTTATAATTAATATAATGTTTATCGTACAGGGCAAATTTGTATAATGCATGATGTATAATGTGAAATATGTGTATTCAATTCGTATGGTTAAACCTGAGTTGATGCATTATTGCGATATTACTGTTGGTCGATTGGAAAGTATTCACGAGTGTATAATCAAGTCCCATAGGTAGGAGTCGAGGCGAGAAAATTTACACATATGAATATTAAAAAATGTCGAAAAAAATGAAAAAAAAAGGTAACTTGCAAATGAAGCATATAACGACAGAGAGTGATTCCCCAGAATATGTGTATATACAGCCTTTGTGAAAATCCCACTGAAAATGACAAAGAAAAAAATTCGACGCGCTTCCCCTGTAAAGCAGCCAAGTTTACAAGGATGAATGAGATTTATGGATATTGCGAAGAAATTAATGAGCAACTTCCAGAAGGAAACACTGACGATAGAAACTTGGTCAATAAACTTCGTCAATAAACGGACAGATGTACATGTATTTTTTTCATTTTTATGAAGAAGAAAATTAAAAATTTATAGAAGTTTCTCTTTAACAATGTAATATAAAAAGACAAAAATATATATCAAAAGGCAATTACCTGCACGAACGTAATAAATTCACGCAACCGCGACGTTTTCCTTACAGTTTATCGCGCGTGTCATAGCGCTTTTCACATAATCTCGACGGCAAATTTATAACGTTTAACGTTCGGTAGTCCGCAGCACGATGTTATCGTCACATTTCAATCGGCGGGGATGTCGAGCAATAATTATAGGTATGCACAGAGGCGGTGACTCTTTAATTACGATATTGGACCATTCGCAAGATCCACGAGATTAATCCGTTTATCGCGCATTGTTAACAGCTCTACGCGCGAGTATCTCGGCATTGCTTTAAACAAGAGATATTAAGAAGTAATAACAGCAGAAAAAAATTTGAAATTGTATACAATTACAGACATAAACTGACAGACATAAAATGTATTAATTAGTTAAATTTATTTTGATGTATTTTAATTTTAAATTTATTTTGATGTTTGTCTTTGAGGTTTTTAAAGAGCAAATGTAACGTAAACATAATAAATATCCGAAAAGGCGACAGTTTGATAAACAACACGAATCAATTCATTCAACCATTTCTTTTTGTTTTCAGCTTCTTATCATTATTATGATTCAGTAAAATATTAATAAAATAATAAATGTAATAAAATTTTTTCATTGGAACAATAAATAATGATGATACAATCATTTTGTAGGCAACTGCTTATAATGTAGCTGAATGAAATGTAATTAATACCGAGTTTATTTTCTTTGCAACGTGATTATTAGTCTTTATTCCAGGAAAATCTCTATGAGGCATCGAGTAAGGTTCATAGTGCGTTGGCTCTGAGTATTTTCAAAACGTCTACAAGTGATTCATCTCAACATCTGAGATTTTCCCACTGTCATTATTACGTTCGGAAAGTCATTAAAATTCAAATTTATTCATTAACTTCTTGGTTGCTCGTTCCATATTATTTTTACGATTTATGTAATGTTTGAAAATCACGCGCAAAATCACGCGAATCGTCTCATATCGCATATGCTGCGTATAAGAGAATAAACATTACTCGATGACGATTGAAAGACTAATTCTGTCTGTATTACAATACATTAAAATACATAAAAAAGACATTAAAATAGTAGTACGATGCGAAGCGCGGCTTAGCGTAACTCGGAATTGCCGGAGTGACGATAGATTTGTGTTAACGAAGCATTAATTATATATTGTGCGTATATAACTGCACCTTGTATAATAACTGTGCCGAGTGAAATATTAAATTGATCGGCGACAATTAAATGACGCTATATTAAACAATATTACATATTAATAAATAATTAATCTCGCGTTAATATGTGGATATTTCAATGCATAGCGCGATATTTCTGTTCGCACAATATATAATGTTTTTTTAGTGTTTACTTGGCAAACTACATTTCTATTAACTTATCAACTAATTCAATTAATCTCAAGTTTTTTCAAATTGTTAATAATTTCTAATTCTTTTTATTAAGGAATATAAAAATGATTGTCAATCCGCTTTATATCAAACACACTTCTGTTAAATTGGCACAGCCACTGCAGCACATTCATAAAACATAAATTTGTGCCTTCTAGTTTGTTGTCCTATTCGCAATTTTATTGTTTTAGTTAATTAGATAAAAAGAATGGCTGTGTTACTTATTAGTTTATAGTTAGCACACAGCCACAGAAAAGAATATTAAAAAAATTCTCTTTTGTGCTATTTTCTGAATCAAGAATGATGCAAACAAACTTGGTTCAATTGCCAAGATATAAAAATTATATATATTTTAAATAATAATAAAAGAAGCGCCAGGTCTAAGTTAGATCTTCGTGCTAATGTTTCTCATGTGACTTTTTTAAAATCCTTCATTCATCAAATGCATATTTTATATACATTTTTTAACTATTAAATTTTCTAATGCGCTAAAAACTAGCATGTTAATCGCTAAAAAAGCATCTATTTTAAAATTCTACCTTGCTCGGTCACTTGCGCGAGATTTTATTTCTCAGGCGCTTTTCTAACCGCGCGCGCCATCTGTCCTCCTTGGCGCTACTCCTCTAGCCGCCATCTTTGCCTCGCTCCGTTCCGCGCCAGTCTTACAAAAGTCTCGTCTGTCTTTTCACGTTGCGGTGGTTCGTATCTTTGCACGGTCATCGGAGATGAGTTTATGAGTATGAACGGAATTCGATTGATAGCCGTCAATCGGACGATTATTGGCGCCGAAGTGCGTCGATTATCGCGTGCGATCGTGATCCTGACTCGCGCGCGATCTATCGATTCCGGCTGAATTCAGGCCGTTGCCCCGGAACTCGTCCGGCGATCGTTCGGAGCGACGTTAGCAGGCGATAACATTTTGCTCGTTTGAGTTTACGACGCACGATTCGCGGTTTACTACACGCGTCGCGCGAACGCGTTTTCGGTTCGCATTGAAATTCGCCGTGTCTCTCTTTTTAATTGGTCGGTTAACCGCGCGCGTAAAGTGATCGAGCCGCCGGCCGCGATACCTCGGCGATTCGCATCGTCGTGTCGATGTGTTCACCATATTTGATTCGTGATTAAACAATACTCGTTTATTCACAATCGAGGGTAAATATAATCGTATTTTTCCTTTCGATTCTCTTGTCAAGTCCACTTAAGCCCACCCTGTATCAGCGCTTTTGGGATAGATTTTTTGTTTATTATTTTTAAAATTTATGGAATTTATAATTTATATTTTATTTTAATTTATAACTTGTAAAGTTAGAGTTCTATATATATTATTACGCGCTTTGTTGAATTTGTTTTATAAATTTCCACGTTTATAACTTCCTTCTGCAGTTATATTTTATACAATTTCAGAGTTTATAACTTTTTACGTCTATTAAATTTATGTTTCATAATTTTAGAATTCTACTTATAATTTTCAATTTGCAATTTTATGTACAATTTTATACGCGTATTTTAGTATAAGTGTTTTAACATATATTTTATATACGCGAGCATTCTAATTTCTCAAATATTTTTTGTACGGTACACGAAATTACAAACAGAATTTCATCCCGAGTTCTGAGTTAATTTGTAGAAATACTTTAAGATTGTGTAAATTATACGTTAAATATAAAAGTGCGTTAATATTATTTTTTATTCATTTTATTCATTTTATGATTATAGCTGGAGGGAACTGAGATGCAGCAACAGAATCTTCGTAGCTGACTCTGGAGAGAGAAAGAGAAAGGCGAGCACAGCGGTCGGTAAGTAAATTTATTTATGGTACTCGCCTAATTATTAATTGATTAATTACCAGAATTGATTGCGCTTTGATAAACGCCGTTAATTAAATAGAGGGTGAGAGAAAGGATTGATCTTTTATTCATTCGTTATTTTATGAAATTTGCAAAATATAATTCGTAGCACTCGTGTCTCTCTCACTGTCATCAAATCGGGACAGCATAACAATTTTTCATTCCTTTCGCATTCTGCTTTTTTTTTCCAACAAATTAAAAGTCAATAATTAATATTTGCATGAGAAATGTTGCATATAATCAAGTTAAAATCGGATATTTCTGTGTTCCGTACCAATTATTAAAGTACGAAAGTAAATACAGACTGATATAAATTGACTGAATTATTTCCTGTTTACATACTATTCATTTTAAAGATTAATCAATGTACTCGCTACATGTAATTAATTACAAATAATGTACACTACGTACATATCCGAAATCGAAAGACGCGGACGCGATTTACGATCAATTATTCGACGTTTATATAAAATAGTAAATGAACTATTCGATTTAAATTAATTAATGCATATTAGTATTACAGCAGCACGTTTATCAATATCTAATTTACGTTGCATAAATTAATTTTACGACCGTAAGTTAATTTATATACGGCAACCTCATGCGGCAATTGTCAAATACCATGTAATGTATGTATAACATGCCTATTTTGTGTATGTATGTGATTTTGTATGTGATTTCGGTAAAACACTTTAACATTCAATATTCAATAATTCCTTAATTGGATCAGAGACAGATGCGTTAATGAATCTGTCTCACTAACGATTCCATTTTATCGGAACTGCTTTATATAATTGCAAAGGATTTTACTAAATAATGAATTGTTAAATGTTACCAAATATTTTCTCTTTGCATTTATTGTTGCTTCAATTGCAGTAGTTAGTAGTCCAGCATGCTGGCTCAGTTTTTGTTTCGTAACATTTTATTCGCGTTAACATTCACATATCGTATTTTGTTCGGGGCTAAAGCCACCATTATGTAATTTCAGCTAAAGCACATTCATTCGACGAACTTTTCAATGCTTTGTACCGCAAATATGATATATAACTCTCTAAAATTAAACGTCAGTAAGGTCTAACAGTTTGGAGTTACGCAATGGAGAACTTTAAAAACCACTTCTCTCGCGGCGGTCTTTTTACAAAAAAAAACAATGAGAATAAGATTCTATCCTCGAAGTAAAGATCGAATGAAAATGTTAAGCGTCGCAAAAAGGCGTCGGTTCAAACTTTTAAAACAGAAAAGTAATCCGAGAGTTGAGTTCGTATTACAAAAAAAAAGTCCGTATTACAATTACAAAAAGCTAATCGAATCGCCGTCGATTGTAGAAATTTGTCTGTGGGGTTTATGAAAAATCCACGTTCATTTTCGCGCGAACGCAATCGTTTCGACATGCGTGTCGCGTCCGGGTTCCTCCGATCGTTGCGGCATTTAACAAGCTCGCGCGATCTTTAGCGTCATAACATAGTAACAATGGCATATTATATTATTTTCCGCGAAATATCGCTCCTGTGTCGGGTCGTATCGAGTGGTCTGCCGTGTTCCACGATGTGATCGACGCGAACACGAGACGATAACGCGACGGTGTTTCGTGCCTCTCTTGATGTCACGAAATCTCATGCCCCGCGGTAATTAAATGTGATTTATGCAAAAATAACGGAAATATACATTGCGCGCGGGAGTAACGAGCAGGATCGTTACCATGCGATTTTACGAACTTTCGATGCACAATTTAGGATATGATAATATGAATTTTTAAGATCGCGTAAATAGTTTTCAGAAGACTTCCCTCTCTTGCACATAACTTAGAAGTCGGAAAAAATTAAAACTTATCTATATATTCAGAGAGCATGATAATTATTTTTCAAAATAATTAATTTTTTATCCTAGTGTTTTCTGAAATTTAATCGTTTCTCCATGAACTAACTGGTTTATGATTTGGCAAACCATAAAAGGGCGAGTAAAAAGAGGTGCCGATGAAGGGATGTACAAAAAAACGTGAAAACGAAGGTTGACACGAGTAAACGAATTAACGAGTCCCGGATGAAACCATCATCCGCAAAGTACCTGCCATTTTTCGTCCTCGAGAGGGACCCCTATATATTTACACACTATTCGTGACACACCCACGCAAACATACACGTATATTCGTGCGAGAGAACAAGCTCACGCGTTGCTAGAGGAGTGAGTCGTTCCCTTCTCCTCGGAGAGATAGCTTTCAGAAGTCGCGCGGGACACCATTCCCGCCTTTCAGGAGCTTTCAAGATGACCATGATCCGTGACACCGGTTGGGGAGCATCTGCTTCCTCATCCGCCTCTTTCGCCTCGAGGTCTCTCACCCTATCTTGATCTGTTCCTCCACCGTCCCATCCAACCCCCGGTTGCGCCGCCGACTTCTAGTCCTCTTAAACCACTATAAACCGTCTTCGACACTGAACCGAAAGCAAGCACTCGTGCACGGACGAGCGAGTACGCGCAAGCACCTTAACCCGACTAGAGTTACCTTCGTGCCGAGCGGAATGACCTGGGCTCCTTCCAGATTTAACGTTCAACGCGAAAATTGGTCGCTGTCTTGCGAATCAATTTAAATTATTATTTGAACGTCCGCGTACTCATATTTCGTCAGCGTGAGCGCGATTTCTTCCAGTTTGGAAAATCAATATTATAAATCTTCGAAAATCGCGGAGATATTTGAGAATCTCGTGAGATATTTGAAATCTCTTGTTCGTCAGTTATTATTACAACATTATAGCATGAATATACTGTTTGCCGCGATGCAATATGCAATATGCAGTTCGACATGCTATGTTATTGATTCCCTCGGTAAATTTAACGCAAATATTTGTGGCAAGAAATATCGCAAACTGAATCAAAACCTTAAACATGAAGGAAATGTCGCATTAACTGTCACTCAAGCTGTTCATTTTTATTCGAAAAAGACGGTATCGCTAAAATAATCATTTAAGCAACATGGATAAACATTCGAGATGAACTGAAAGAAAATTGAAAAAGAAATATTAATAAGATCTTTTAAAATGTGGAGAAGTAGAGATTGTATATTACAAAAGTTGAAAAATTATTGTAAATTTTTAAAGATACTTCGTCATAAAGTTTTTTCTAAAATATTTTAATCTTTTCATTTTTTAATAATTTTTTCACCAATCTAATTCCTACATGCACTGCTCATAGCATAATTAGTCGAAACTCAATATCAGAATTATGTGATTTATAGCTGTGTATTTATATAGTTTGGTATTTCGTGAAATATATTGCGCGTGTATCGGTGCTTGCTTTTGACCTTTTGTATCGCACAGTGGCAACGTATGTACGTACGTTGCATTCCGCGGGTGCAGAAGTTTCGAGTAATATGCAAATATTACGGCGCGGCTAATTACATGGGTATCGTAACAGTTTCAGCGACCCGCCTAATTTACGTTGGCCGTTATTTTACAACTATAATTTAAACCATTTATTTTTGCGCCGCTTCACACAATAAATAAGCAGGTGTGCCGCCTCGTGTCCCCTCTCATGCATGTTCCATTTATTTTTATCTTTAATCGCGTGCTTTCGCGTATGCGTAGTTGGCAAACTATTATATTGGCGTATATCTCTTTCGCGTTCAACGACGTTCAATAGTACATATTCCCTTAGATACCGAAACTAAACGGGGGTATCTCTAGCCTCCGGAGGAATATAGGTTCACCATGTTACGTAAGCACACCCAATTATCAGTGAGCACAAATTCACATTAATACTAATTATTTGTCTATTAAATTTACCTCTCCACGTATGAAAGCGCATCTCAGATTTGGGCGAATAAACGCGCGCTCTGATCAATGCGTTTATGTATGTCGATCGCAGTCTATGATTAATTAGACTTGTACACAAACGATTGTATCAAACGCATTACTACTTCATCATATCATTTCTCGTCGAAATAAAATATCCGTCGGCAGGACTTCCGGCGAGCCCTCGGGTAAACGTTTATCGATATTATAGGGCCACTTCGCGCTCGCATATTGTTCGATTTCGCGGGGTAGAAAGTGATCGGCACGATGGGATGTTGAGGAGCACACGTGTGTAGTCTGCCGCTCATCTCTTTCATCCTTTCCGGTGACGTGTATTATTCGAGTACGCGCATCGTCAGAGAGATATAGAAACATCCCTTTCTGCCCTAGTATCCTCCTCGGTGGTGGCGGTGGTGATGCACGAGTCCGAGAACCCCTTTCGCCGCGCCCTCCGCTCTTCCTCCGCCACCACCACCTCCACCGCCACCTCCTCGGGAGGCTTTGCAGGCTGCGCGTCCGTCGCGGCGCCGTTTGCTCGTCTTTTCCGTCAGTGTGCCGTCCGCCGTCGGTCGAGAACCACGTGTTCCCAGTGACTTGTTATGTTGCGTCGCAAGGGGTGGCTGTCGCGCGTCTCTTCGTGTCGCCCGTAGACAACCGGGCGATAATTCGGGAGAGGGATAACCGACGGCAGCTCCGAAAATCACACGTGCGCGACGTGCCGCAGAGTTTGCTCAGGGATGTCACGGACGATACGCGTGGGACCTCGTCGAATTTGATGTGTGACTCGCACATGTCAGACTTCGTGGAACGAACGTAAATAGGGTGGACAAGGCAATAATTCGTTTTCTTTTTTTTTTTCCGTGTAAAACGGAGTTCATCGCAACGAAACGCGTTCACATTTCTATTGACATGTTCATTTCCCTAATGCTTGTAATCTTTTGATGTATGTGCGAGCTGTGTAGATGCGAGTGACGAAACGACTTATCACGAAGAGATGAATGAATATCGTCGCAGGAATGTAATTCGGTGTTCCTCGTTTTGGACGATCTCTAGTTGATGAAAAAAAAAAAAAAAAAAAATCGATGCTTGTATGATCGGATTCATCGGTTCCTTCAATCTTCCCTCGAATCGATTCCAGGTGGTTCGCAATTATTGCTGCTCCAACGTGATTGCAGGCCTTTGCGTCCGCCAGGTCGTTACTTGGACCAATTCCAGGAAAACCCCCAAATCTGTGGTGGTCCGACGTGATTGAACATCTCCGCAGCCCTTCGGTTTTTATACATATTGCGATAGCTCGCCATCGACAAACTCGTGTCCGATACGGTGAATCAGAATTTTCCAAGTGAATCTTGTGTCTTTAATTTTGTCAGAGTTAACGTTTTAATAAATTATTCTCGCAAATTCCTGAAACAATAAGCATTTATCTGACAGGAAGATATCGCTCGATTTAATCATGGCTGGACATGGAGTGATCAGACGAAAGATTGTGTCAATTTTATAATTAGTTCAAATAAATAAAAGACGGGAGAGCTTATGAAGAGACACTGTCGTGCTCCGCAACGTAAATGATACATGAAAGTAAAAGTTTGCGATAGTAAACGCGATAATATCTATACAAAGGACAATTTAGCATAAATCTGAAGACTTCATTCGTAATTACACTTATATCAATTGATCTTTGTCGCTCGGACGTGAAAAATCGAATGCCTCTAGCGAATCGGTGGAGAACGTTCTCCAGATCTTCTTCAGCTCCTCGTTCTTTTGATACCGTGGTGAACTTCTTGTTTCTTCGAATTGTACCACCGTTGGGGATCCCTGGTACCATGGTGAACGTTGCGGGTTATCGGCGATGGCGGCGCCTAGATAGACCGGAAGTGCAAGAGATTTTCCACCATCTCGGAGATTACCACGCTCGTACCGTGCTTTAATAACGGACGAACAGTGGTGAAACGGGAAGCGAGGGAGGAAGAAGGCATAGAGAGAGAAGAAGGAGGAAAAAAAAGAAGCGGTACGCGGTCAGAGAATACACGCTGCCACGGGTGCTTTAATTAGTGTTTAATTAGAGACGAAAAAACAGGTCGCACAGCAGCGGCTACCGAAAGCGCTTTATTGCCGGTAGATTGGCAACTGAAAGGATTCGACAGGGGTGAAGGAGAGATGTACTCGGCGGGTGATTACTTTAAATAAAACGAAAAAAAAACACTTGTCATCGACCACTCGTCTGCTTCGTCGCTACGCGTCATCTTTCGCGAATTTCGAGAAAGGTGCGGCCATTAGTTGGTAATCGCTAGTCAGATCGCCTTTTATGAGACCTAATTCGAGAAGGGGATGGCCGATCGAGCTGATGATTGTAGCGTAAGTGTCCGCGAGTGATTCGGTGACTATTGAAGCGATGACTTAACGTGGGTGGCACGACACGAACATAGTCGGCTCGTAAACGAGTTGACCGCAAATTGATTGTGCTGGATCGAAAAGAAGAGTGCGTATCTCAGAACGACGTCGTTACGTCGCGTAATCTTTTTCGTCACGAGGATTTGCGCGGAATAACGAGAGAACATGTGGAGTGTAGTGCTATTATTCCTCGGACTAATGAAGGCTGCCTCGTACGTTGCTGGGAGCGGTACCACCGTCGACGAGAAATCGGGTACGTTAGTGTTGCATACATCTTGCGTTAATATATCATTTGTTGCGTTGAACGAGCACAATGCCAAGATCGCGCGTTATTATTAGCGTTGCAACCCTAGTATCTTCCCTCTTCTCTTCCCTCATCATCTTTTTACTTGCCTCGTGTAACGAGCTTGATCCGCTCCGCGAATTTCGCGTACACGATGACGCAGATGTGAAATATAAAATATTAACGCAACAAATTGTCCCGATTTTGTATCGATCAGTTAATATTTAACTTGGGATATGTTCGACGATGCAAACGACGAATAGCAATCTCGCAAAAATCGTTCTCGATTTATTCGAGCGTTCTGTTAACGTTAGTTATGTGTTATTGATTGGAAATTTAATGCTTTTAATAATTGTACTTGAAATAATATTTAGGAAAAATATACCTTCATATTTTTACATTTTTATGAGCCTCCTATATATCACCGGCTGCTTCTAAAGCATAAACTGAAGTGACTTCTACCCTGTTTGTATACCGTACATTCGTTCTGTTGGGTAGAAAATATCAGACAGAGTCAAACTTTATACCGATACATCGGCAGGTTTCAATTTTATTTTTGTCATGATAGAGAATGTCGCAACGAGAACCAGAGAGGCAAAATATATTTTTGCCAGGACCAATGAAAAACAAGCGCACGATCGCTTTCCGGTATCGATGATTCCAATTCGCCTTTTTCTTTCTTTTTTTCCTCTGAACGGAATCGTTAACTCTGGCTAGCCAGAATCAGATTCAATCTTCCTTCCCTCTCTCACATGTAAAAAACGAAGATAAATTAAACTCTGTACATTTACAATCATAGAATCACATTTATTGAAACTGTAAAATAACGCATATAATCATATAAACTTATTATTTTTACTGAATCATAAAAGTATTCGTGATTGCAAACAGTTTTGCATGTTTACAATATTATTTTATAGTTAACAATTTTTACGATTCTATGATTTAACAACACCGGTCAAAGTAAATTTATATTTCCCTCATGGAAATTAATTCGTTGTATAACTACGAGATTATAAAATAACATGTAGCGCGCATAATATCGAAATTATAAAATTGAATACTGTCACGCGGAGCCGCGGTAGAATTTATGATATCGCGCGATTCATGCGGTAGACATTTTCGCAAATCCATAGTGAATGATTACGTGCGGAATAAGATGCTACCAAGAAATATCCGTGGTTCTTTGTCGGCAAATATGGGGGGGGGGGGGATATCACTTTGTTGATACAGAATATTGCGGAAACGTATCAAGAACTTACATCGGTTAAATTCGTTGCTCCATTTCTTTGTATGTCTTCTCTCATTCCGTTGAACGTCCAATTATTTTTATGAAACCTTTAGGCAGTTACACTCGTGTTCGGGGGGATGACATAAGTAACGTAGTGGAAACCTCTGACCTTATTATATCGCTCGTGTTCCTTTCTCTCGGACACACAGATGCAATCGCAATTTCTTGGTGCAGTAAAAGGGAAAACAAAATGTTAAATGCCGAGCAGAAATTCGCTGTATATAAATTCTCTTTTCCGCATCTGTAATTTAGAATTTCCAAAGACTGTTTTAAAATTTTTGATGCATGTTTGTGACATATCTGTACAAACCGAATCGAAATTAAAAATTGTGTCGATAGATTTTTCAACGAGATATGGTAGATTTGTAAGTGGATTCAAAATTAATGATTTTTCGATATGTACTTCGTGTTATTTAAAGAGTAATTTTCAATGTTTTTTGATATTTGTTGACGCGGTCAATCGTACACTCTTTTCAAGTAGTTCAATGACGTTCGATCATTTAACTATAAACTGTATTGTCGACAAACTAGTTCAAACTATCTCAAAGTCATTGTATAGCATAGCGCACGGTTTGCATTTTTCACGAGTACCACTTATTCTTGGCGCCATCAGTGTAAAGCTACGAATGCGCGAACGCGGAATCAAATTTCGCGAAATATATATAGATTTCTTCGGCTTATTCCGATTTTGCTGTTTATTTCGAGTGCGGGACGAGACGGAAGCAGCAATATCGTTAACAGCGTAGAGCTTTCATGCGAAAAGCTCCGAGGATCTCGTTAACCTCATCTAAATTTCCGCCTTTGACCAGCATTTTCGGTTGCGCCACTTGTGTCCACATATCTTGCATCATCCTTGCGATATTGAGCCAAGTCACGCAAAAATTAATTCCCCATCGAGAGAGGAATGTATACTTCGAAAGAAAAAAGAAATCAAATATTTCAGTTTCACGACGGGGGTGAAGAAATTTTTTAATAACGGCGCGTTGGCAATTGAAATCTTCTTGCCTCTTCAGATTTTACCTAGCGCGCGCATTCGCGTCGCAAGTACGTTATTCGCACTTCGGCATTTACTCTGCCAATTGTCTCCGGCGTAGTTCCCGATACTAAACAAGTTCACCGAGCACCGCCGAGAATTCGATTAAGGCGCTGCGATTCAGGTGCAAAGATATTCTGGCCCCCCCGTCAATCAGGCAGAAAGGTCTAGAGATTCCGTTTCGTTGATCACAAGAGATTGACGACGAACCGAGTCGTTTATCCGTATTTCCGGCGGTAAGGGATTCGATTGGATTTTACCTTGCGCGTTCGCATTTACTTCCGTGTGCCCGATTGCCGTAACGCTTGTTCTCACCTTACGTTAGGAAACGCATATCGTTAATAATGTTTTTAAATTTCTTTTTTTATCATAAGAGAAAAATAGACAATTGGTATATTTTTCATTTGAACTCTCCGATATTATATTAATTTAATGAGCTTTTAATGAACTTTTTCTCCTAAATAATACAAAAATTAAAAATGGTCTCAAGAAAAAAATAATTATATTTTTTACCATGAAATAATCTATCAGAATAATAATAATAATAATAATAGTAGTGAGATGTAGCTCGTCTCTGAACAGAAATGTCCAATTATCAATCTTCAAAGGAGTCTCTCTGTCCGAGTTGGCCGTTCGTTTGCATCCTCGTATCGCTTTTCGGTTCGCATCGATCGATAGCGCCGCCTCGTCTTATGACAGGAACAGACCTCGTGTTTAAAGGACGTAGGGCCGGAAACACGCGTACGAACACAAGTCGACCGTGTACACAGACGTAACCGGCGACACGTTACACGGGAATATTAAAGGGCATCACGTTGGTGTGCGTGGACGGATGGGTCCGGACAGACTTGGCTGTTATAATAGGCGAGGCTACGCCACCAAGTTTGGGGAACTTACGGGGTTGGACAACCGAGACTCGGAGGCCGGGGGAAAGTTCGGACACGTACTGCGATTCTGCAAGTACTTCAGCGTCGTTTCTGGGACGGCGCGGTGTCGACACTTTCACGCCGGAGCTTTCTTGGCTCCGGGTTTAGAGCCCTGGAAGGATGTCTCGCAACCTCTTCAGGTTTTCATGCTTTCGTGTCGGTGCCGCAGATGGATGCTTTCGGCTCGTTTATTAATCCACTCCGTGCTCACGGCGGGATTAAATCGTTTTTTCTCTTGGCGCGCGTTAAAGATTAAGAATGCGCTGCTAGCTAAAGAGCCTTTAATTCCTCGATTGAACAGAGTGGTCGTCTATCAATGCTGTCGCAATGTTTAATATCAGTGATAAAATCGACCGATTTTTCTACACGTTACAAATATTGACGTATCTCCATAGGTTGTTAGTCATTGAATACATATTGAAATTTACACAATGAAGACGAAACGTTCAAATGTATTCTCGAGCAAAAATATAAATTAAATATTAGGATTATACAATGGATATTTTTCTTATATCTGCCATGTAATTTACTGAAATGTTCTATAATTTGAACGTAAGTCACCTCGAGTCATCTTACTTTTTTCCTATTTCTTTACGAAATATCTGTCCTACTTATTGATCCGGCAATTGGCGATTCTACACTAACGCAATTATGTCGATTGAGAATTGCGAAGGACAAGCTGCGCGTGTCGTAATAACAAAAACATGTTCAAAATGTAACAATTATCGACTGCGACGTTACGCGTTGCAGGGTGGCTTTTGTCGAGTGTCATTTACACACGCGGAAATATTGCGGTGAAAACTCTATCGGCGTTGTTCAAAGCGCACGAATCACACGCGATTATATTTTCGACAGACATGTTTGTGAAAAGGCGTATAAATAAAAAACAAAAGGAAAAAAAATTCAATAAATATACCGAAGCTGTTAATTGCTAAGGTATCTTTTAGTTGACTCAACAGTGTACTGCACGGTTGTGGATTTTCCGCGTGTGCCTTTGTATGGACAGATCTGGGTAAAATCAATTTCACTTATTTCCTGTTAGAGGTGGCTCTACAGAAACGTCTGCTAAGATTCATAGCTATGGCACAGTCGCTTACCCGAGCGCCCTATATTTTTCGACCCGTGATTTCTGCACACTCGTGTTTCACGCCGGGTATGATCGATAATTCTTACGGTAAAGCCGACCGAACCTGCAACGCTAGCGAATGTCGCGATGTATTTGCGTTGTTAAGAGGCATCAGCGCGAACGTGTCAAACCGGGTTGTACTCGTTATTAATTATTGATGGCCATGATTATAACATGACGCCGTAATAATAGTCGAAAATGGAGGAATGTATACATCGCCGAATGTGTCGCATTCTCTCTCTTCTCTCTGCCACTCACATAATAAATATATTATATCTGGAAAGCCAGCAATTAACGACGTTACGTATGCATGTTAAGTGTCATTTACGCGCTGTTTTTTATTTTGTTCAATATTGTGATTACGTTTCTGTTAAGTATTTAACTGAAACGTAAATCGGAATTATATAAAACACAATTAATGCAAATTGAGCGTTCGATGAACCATCGGAAAATCGAATTTATTTATATTTGTAGCGATTACTGTTGACACTAAGATTAGAAAACGTATAAATATTTTAAAAAACGTAATGTTTTAAATTAAAATGCATCGTAGAACGCGTTGGAAGCAAGCTAATATAAAAATAGCGTAAAAAAGAACACGACAACATAGTATACGAGAAAAATATATAAATATACGCCAAAGCACGTTTTCTACTTGTGAAAAATGTAAAATTACAACTGCGATCGGATCGAAAACTGGAAATGCATTCTGTGCATTCCAGTTAACCGTAAATATCTCGAGATGCCGGTAGCGTTTCGTGAGAAAACTCAATTTGCAATATCGTATGTAGCGTATATAGCGGCAGGCAGAGTGCGGACGGATAAAGAAGAAAAGATTAAAGTGTTCGTGGACGCAGGCTGCTCCACTTCTTCCAAGTGCAAACACGGGCAGGCAGGCAAGCAGGCAGGCAGGCAGGTAGGAAAAACGGGCATGCAGGCACGAGCGAGATAGTCGATAAATAGCAAATATACAAGGGACGAGCGTGTCTTTAAAAATAGAGAAAACAGGTCTATTCGCGATCAAAGAAAAGACCAGGGCTCGTATGCGAACGGTCGTTGCGGCGTCTCGCCTCATGTGCACACGACACGTACGTGTACACACGCGTGCGATACGCGGACCTTAGCACGTGCTGATGCTTTCGCTGCTACTGTTGAAATATCTGGGAGAAAGACGCGAGGGGCGAAATGTATCGGATGTAACTCACACACGTCGAGTTTTCTTTCTCCGAGGTGGTTTAACGAACCGATCCGCCGCAGTTTCCTTCCCGCAGTTCTTCCGACTTTCTTTTCTCACCTCTCAGCCGCACCCAGGCACTCTCGGACCGTCCTACCCTCCCCGCTTCCGTTTCCCTTGCGCATCGCGTAATGCACCCTTTTGTCGCGTGTCCTCACCGCATCTCTTCTGGCTACGGCTCGTTCGCTCTCCCGTTTGCGCGTTCACCTCATTCCGGTAATCTCATTTCTTAATTTTCCTGTCGCGACACGTACGACGCCTATGATATTTCTTCCAATTTCGCAGCGGTGAAGTCGGCCGATTGCGATTTTCGATCAAGATGGAGACGAAGGAGAAAAATCGCAAAATAGCTTTCCATGTCAAATTAGAAAGCCTTTTAGAATTAGAAAGCCTTTTAGAATTAAATTCAATCGCATAAAGTTACATTTCGCGGTCTATGCAAATGTGAAAATTGAGGTCCGATTGTTTCATCTAGACATCGCTCGATTGATACCAATATTGTGTTAATATAGCTGACACGACCTGGTTGACGTGACTGAGATTTAAAGTGCGTGACCATTGCGGGATAATAATATTATTAGCAGAATTCTAGAAGCTTCTACGAATTTGTTAATAATATCGTCACGCATTTATTTATTTTCAGTTCTTATTTCAGTTAACATACTTTCTCCTAAAAATTGCACTTTGAATTTAACGATGCATCGTTTTCATCTTTTTTTTTTGCCTAGTTTTATATTATGATTCGAATGCTTCGAATGTAGGAATCGTACAAGTCGGGTATATTTCTTAATATACTTAATATATTGTCTAATATCGTTTTATAGTTCGCGTCCATTTGGCGGCTACATGTATCTATGTAGTATCTTCAAGTTCGCTCGAAATTTCTGGCAGTTAGCACGTACGCTTCAAAGAGACTCTTTTATTCCCGGCGAGAGATTATCGCGCGGTCGTCTTTCACGCGCGAGGTCTTCATTTCTGCGACTACGTGACTCGGTGGGCGAGATCTCTTCGCGAGAAGCGCATGCAACTTGTGTTAATATCACGCTTTATTGCCGCGTAATTTTTATCCCGGAGCTCTTCACGATTCATTGGCTGCCCTCGCTTCCTTTGTGATACGGATCGATGGGGCACAAAAAAAAGGTAGGCGCCAGCGCAAGGGAGAATCTCTCCGATTTCGTTTTTCCTCTCCGCTCTTTTCAGGAACTTTACGCTCCGCCCCGCGGCAGTTTATTTCACGCTGTGACATTGCCGGCACGATAATTCCTCGCGTAACTCTAATCGAGAAGTAGATTCTCTTCTCTTAATCGCGAGCAACCAGTTAATTTTCGGGATGAAACTTTCATCGACGGCGTCCGCTATTGGACGAAAAAGTTTCGTGTATAAAGGACCGGGGACTCGTTTATTCGTTTGTAATTAGAATAAATTATGGAAAACTGTCGCTGTTAAAGGAATCTTAGAGCTGCATTTGACCTGCAGTTACGGGATACGCGCGAGGAAAAAAAAAAGGTACAAAATTAATCGTCCGTCATTAATAATGGATAAAGCGGATTATCATCCGGGCGTTTTTCACGGTGCCCTGGTATTCGGCCGTAACATAATTCACTCGGCGCCTCTCGTCCTCTTCCGCTGAATGTATTGTATTTGTTGCTAATATTATTGGGACCGTGTATTTGTTCGGTGGGCTTTGCGTTTAAACTATGAGTGATATATAGAGTATTCACTGTCAACCGAGTTAATGTCCAGCTTGTCGTTCGCTGTTATCATTATCGATACAATGAATTTTCATTTGCATCGTAATGGAATGTGGGATAAAATAGAATTTTAATTTTAACGTTGACGCTGAGATTTGTATGCGATAGTTTTCACGTTCCGCGTAAATTTTGCTTGATGCGTTTACCGTTCTATATTATGCATAATTATCTTCCATTGATTTCTACCAAAACGAAATCGATTATCTTTAACACCATTACGCTGAATTCAGATAAATATTTAAGATGTTTTTATTGATGGCTTTTTTCAATTCAATTTGCGCTGTTGATGATTAATGACCACAAGAAGTTTCGGAGAGACACGATAAGGTAGATACGTTAATGTACATCGCGCGAATCATCTCGACGTGTTATCGGTTATTTCATGCTCTACAACGTCCTTCATCTACACGGGCTACCGACCTTTGATCATTCACTGTATAGCCGACATATTTTCCAATAAGAGGAACGTAAATGTATTTATATAACGCGGCTCAGCTAGCGCCGGATCGATTAGAATAATCTGTCTCAGGGATATTTCGGACGACACAGCGAATCTTGATAAATTGAAAAGTTCGCTTTAAAGAATAGTTCATCGATTGATCAGGCTGATAAGCGCGATTTTCGAGAGATTGGAGAAAGGAAAATTTCTTCTCGAATTTCTCGGAAACGTTCTTCGGATTAAAATTACGTAGTAAAGTTTACGAAGTAAAATTACGATCTCTCATAACGATTTCGACGATACGTGTCGCTCACTTCAATCTCGTCGCTCGAGATTGACAACTTTTCGTCGGACGTAAGCACGATTATTAGCTACGTGTCCAAAGAAAAAAAAAAGTATCACGCTAGTCCACCGATTTGGCCGGAACTTTCGATTTGCGCACCGTCATCGCTCGTTTTATTTATATTTTCGGCTCAGCCCGCCGTCGAAACCTCCCTTCTCGCTCCGGATACATCGAATTCGATATTTTCCCCATCGGTTTTCGGAGGATACATGCCGGCTTTAAGTCCGATTCTGTCGTGTCGACAGTTACAAACGAGACGTCCTATAACTGTCAGCGATGAGCTACCGGAACGCAGGAGCCTCCTTTCTTCGGGATTACATGCGAATATCTCGATCTCATCCTGTTCGCTTGGAAATGCGCCTACCGCACGAATGATTGCGTCTGTAGTTTTCATATCATCATACGTAGGAAAACGAATGGAATAGAAAGTTTTGAATATGAGACATTTTTTATCAATCTTTCGAATTGATCTTGAAATTTGTTTGAACGATTTTTTCATCGATACACGATCGCAAAATAGATCTACATTGCAACTTGGTTCCCCGTTTAAAATTTGCATGAAAAAACTTGTGATTTAAAGGTGCATTGTCCCTCTGAAACACATCTTTCTTTTCTTCTTATTTTACAGCAAAATTAGGTATGACATTGTCAAAATGTTAATTCTATCCTTCCCCTATAAATACCTACATTCATTATCAAGCTTTGCTTACTGAATCGCATGACTCCAATAGCACCTCGAATTCTCGCGCTTCCTCGGCGGGTTTCGAGCACATACCGCGAGTTTGATACACGCACGCAGCCGGGGAATGCACGTCGACACACCTGCAATCTTAAGTCTCAACTATCTAGCCGCCAGTGGCAGTCAACACGAGAAGGCTTTCGCGATTGAATCTTGCTGACGGGATTGATTCTGCTTCCGACGTTGTCTCGCGGAACGATTTCAGGTTATTTCGGCGTCGTCGATTGCTGGTATCGTGCGGGGGAAAAGGGTTGGGGATAAGCGGGCACGGTGTAAGTGGTAAGACGCGGGGGATATAAGCCACTTGTTTCAGCCCGCATCAACAAGATCCGGCGGGATATACGAATTTACTTCGAGCTAAGAGCTGTTGCTCGTCTTTTTTGTTCTGTATGCAGCCGCAGGTGCTTCCAGATGAAAAACCTGCGGCAGTCAGCTTTGTATACGGAGCTGCTCACGATAAAGCGAAGGGAGCGTTTCCTTTTCATTTACCTAACATATTAAAAAATTGATATGACGGTTAAACGGAGTGTCTAATACATGTTGAACTTGAATCATAAACATGAATAAAAAGGAAACGAATGTTCTAAGCGTAAAATACACAAAACGAGATAAACGAAATAGATTTTGCCAGCGTACATTTTTCGATTCTATTCGCATAAGTCGAGCAAGTTCAGAGCAATTGCATTCAGATCGATGCGAAATCTATTTTTCCTTCATTAATACACCTCCATATCGTCCGGTAATTCGGCTCGCGGATGCGTACGCGTCCTTTTCACAGAGAGCATTAATCCTGCTGCGACATGCGATACGACAGTGTCCTCAGATTCTCAAATTACGATTTTGACAATCAACGTCGCCAGACGAGCCGCGACGTCGCCTGATGCCGCACTAAGTAATTTGCTTTGGGGCTGGCATCGTCTCGGATGGCAACCGGTATTTGGTCGCACCCCGGTTAAGGCGCGGGACAGGGAGAACTATAAAGGAAGCCACGGTTTGTTAACGACAGATTAATTTACTGACTGGAGGGTGAGGGAGGGAGAGGGTCGCGTAATCCCGGTACTTTCGGCGCATCTTATTGATCGAGAGGAAACCCCGCTTAATTCGCCTCGTAAGCCACTGCCGAGTATAGTAAACGAGTGAGGATCGCGCAGTTGTTTGTATACTTACTGGTACTTTCGCTCGTCAGTCAGTAAAGTAGGTCGAAATAAAAGGCACCTTTCAAACTACGATTATGCTAGACGGCGAATTAATTTTGCAAGTAGGCCACTGTTGTGTCGCGATTCCACGATCGATAATTGGTTGCGATCGGGACTTCATTGTTAAAAGTATGACAGTTAACAAATAGAATTGTGCAGGGGGTTGCAAATAGAAGAGCAAATACGCGGCGCGCGTCCGGATTGGCGGAAGAGTGTCTTGTGATTCTAAATCTTCAATGTTTTCTTTTCATTAATATTTTCTTTTAAGTTATGCGACTTTTATTTCTTCGTTAGAAAGAAAATCAGATAGAAGATAAAAAAGAGAAAATAGAAGGTTTATATTTAATTATAAAATATATAATCTTATTATTATTTAATTATTTAATAATCGCAGGCATCTGTAAAAAAATTGTAGTAATATCGATTAAATGTTTTTTATAGACGATGCAAAATACACACATTTAACTCGACCCAATTCCGCGCTTCGTCATGAATATATTTGTTGGTAGTCGTACGTGTAACAATTGCACCAAGTTAGTTCACGATATCTGACTTGATGTAGAACTAGTTCCGCGCGTAAGATAGCACAATTGCCGTTACTTTGCATGCTAAATTCTAACTTCTCGTCATTTAAACGTCGTAAATACTATTATTTTCATTGCGTAGAAATTGGATAATACCGTCCTCGTTATCAGTTATCGCCGTAAATCTTCACGTGTTGCTTTCTTTTCCTCTTTTACATTAAAATAATTTTTCGATTGTCTGGTAATGAAGAACTGCACTGTTCCATTTTCTTTCCTAATTTTGCGATCGGACTAACGTGAAGCACATTGATTGATGCACGTATCGCTCGATGATGTTCCAAGAAAAGTTCATTTCAACTTCTTTCTACAATGCCGGTATTCGCCCTCTTTATACATCCTTCGCCTTACTACTATACCTACGGTATTCGTCGATCAAGCTACTGTTTCTATTCTTTACTCAGTGAACTCCCTTACTATCACGTTCGGTCATTGAAGCGGACCTCTCGATCTCCCTTTAAGAAACTGCCGAAGACCATCCGCGTACCGGTTTAGCCGCTCGTTTTTCTCGATCTCGTAACAATGCCGCCAACGGAGATTCATGGTTGCTCTAAGAAAAAGAAAAAGCCGTAGAAGTAACGGAAAAATGGGTGTTGTCACGTCAGGTAATATATCTATCCTCCGCTCTTTCACCGTAATGCTAATCGTTCACTGATATCGGCATCGTTCAAAGAGCATTAGCCGCTTTTACATTCGCGACTTCTCAATTACAACGACAATTTTCGATGCGAGCACGCGCGTGCTCTTCGCGCCAAAAGCACGAGCTGCAAACTTGCCATAAACGGTACTCTCCGACTTGGAAATTTAGTCGAACGAAATCTTCGCAACTTAAATCGAGTATGACGTTCGTGTTGAAAGATACAGCTTTGCATATAAAATATATGAAACAATATACTTAGTAAACGCTGTATGCTTTCAGAGTCCACGACTATGGCTAAAACCATTTTACGTTTATTATTATAACCGTGCTATCACATTGTATCCTTGAAAGAAACGGCACTTACAGATTTACATAGTATTAAAGTTACGAAGTTTTCCTTATTTGCATTACGACTGAAAAAGTGGATTCGCGATGTGTCACATCAGAGAGTGGGTCTACGCATAAAAAGCCTCGGGCGATGAGGAATCTGACCTTTCTTGGCGGAGGGTGGATCGTGATTCCGTGGATATAAGTACGCGGGAGAAAGACCGCGGCTAAATTAAAGCAACGAGAGAATTCCCGAGCGGTACAAATAATTCATCGTTAGGCGACGAAGATGCACAAAAGATCCTAGCGAGCTCGTCTGATCTTTAACAATAAAGCGCCCGACTCGCTCATCTCGTACTCTTAATTGAGTCTTGAATCTTGAGTCACTTTTGTAGCTACCTACGAAACCATCTCGGTGGCCCATTTATGCTTCGCTTATAGTCACGTAGATAAAGAAGCGAGTCCTTGGCATTATATAAGACGGAATCGCATCGACCTCTGATATCGCGCGCGGACCTGCGTCATATCGTCGCGTCATTATAATAAAGCGTCGTGGAATCGCCATTTCTCATTTCTACCTTCATAAAATCTCCATTGAAAATATCTAGTTTACGGCACGTACTCTCATCCCGTCTCTCCTCCGTAATCACGATAGCGATTCGCGCATCGGTGGAATATCTTGTTTCGCTAACGAGCGTTACGAGCTTCGCTCGTAATTGAAAGTCGTCGCGAAATTCGTATTCGTACACGCGCGTGGGAATAACGGACGGAACCAAATTATTAATGTCGCGTATTAATCTACTGTTACGTGTTCAGCGACACGCCACCCTAGATTGATGGAGCTTTTGACTTCCAGGATTATATTTCTATCATAATAATGTGGGGGACTGCTGTCGGGCAAGGCAGGGGTAAGATAAGAAGAAGAAATGTCTCTCCCATCAGCCTGATGAAAAGATGATGGGATCAGGATCTTCTCGTAATGAAGCGCTTCATGGTCTCTCCGGTGAAATTTAATTGTTCGCTCCAGAATGTAAGCCGGCGAGAGCCACGGCGAAATTCCTCCAACCCCTCGCTCGGGAGACGCTCTCTTGTCAATGTCGAGCATCCCCGAGCGTGCGCGTGCGACGCGATATTTTATTAATTTTGTACCTCTGATTACCTCCGTAATTGTTCTCATCAATTTAACGTTCCAAGCATTTTACGGGACTAATCGCAAGTGACGCCGGGTTACCTCCTTTAAAGCCTCGCCGTTAGCTAGCCCGGCGGGCTAGAGGGTCGGTTCTTCTCTCGTCTTATCTCAGGATGGATAAGAGGTACTTCCACTAGCGTGATAAAAAGTCGATGAGATCAGAGGCGTCTCGTGACGGGGTAGGTCGCGGCCTCCTATGGGAAATTGCGTATCATGAAGAACGGCGGGACGCCGTCGACCAATGGCGAGCCGTCAGTCAGTGGCGGCATGAACGATATGTCAACGTCAGACATAAGGACGGATAGGGATGAAAGGGATAAGAGAAAACTCTTTCTCTCTCTCTCGTTCTCTCTTTCTTTCCCGCTTGAAGAATTCTTCCACCGTGGCGGATGACAGATCATGAAAATAATAACGTGTCAATGTTATGACCGTCGAGGGGATTGCGTCAAAGTGTTTCCGCACGTGCACTATCTTTACAGATGCCGAGGCGTAGCTACTTTTATGGTAACTGCTACCGGCGCGTACGCCACTACCCCTATCTCCGTGTATTAGAGAAAGAACTCGATGAATTTTTCCACATTGTACTCGTGATAAACGTTCGACGTGTAAAATTAATACTAATCTGCTGTTACAATCGTAGTTTCATGACAAACAGGAGTTTCAAGCTTGATAACGGCGGTCGTGTAATTTCCGTAGTTGATTCGAAGCCACATACAATTTAGACGTGGTTGAATTGTAAAACTCCATTCAGGAGGAGATGTGATAAGATCGGTTATGAGGAAACGATATACGACACGATATGCATACGCGATTCACTTCAAGCACGATTTCCATTACTTGAAAATCATTTATACATGCATCACACCTGGAATTATTATTCGCGTTTTCTTAATGTCGTGGTTTAAAGATACAATGGCGATATTCAGACCGCAACGGACGGGTCTCGATACGATCGAGTGTCGCGCTCTTAAATTTAATAAATCTTTTCGCCGTACATGAAATCGTGCGACCGATATCGCGATTTTCACACAATGCTAATTCAGTAATATTAATCTCGCGCGCGGTAATTATAGATTAGAGATCGATCCGTTGCGTGAATAAGCGCGACTCTGCATGACTGATGCGCATTCGTCTTCAAATATCAATACTAATACATTACCAATGCGATCTCCGATCGCAATAATGTACCTAAACAGACTGACATCTTTACGGTTCCGCCGAAAGCGTTCCATTAATTTACATGCCGGTTGCGTGCAATTATCAGATTACTATACTAATCACACTTTCGCAATGCTGTTTGCCCGCCTTCCTCCGCGCGCTCGTGTGAATTAGTGTGTCGAGAATGCCGACTCGCGCACGAATCGTCGCGTTTTTTTTCGCCATTTGAGTTTAATGTCGTCGTCCCGCCGGCGTGCTCGAAGCGGAACAACTCGCGATGCGCGACAGTTTGCCGAAAGATCATCAAATCTGCCTCGATAGTCAGAACGGGACCTCCGAGCTTACACTAATTTTTAAGTTACGCCCGTCAGTCATGTTACGGTCGTGGCGTTTATTTTCAAACGTGAAGCGGCGCGTGTTTTCGCGCGTGTCCCGTAACGATTAACACATGTTTCCGTCTTTTTTTTTCTTCCTTTATGTAACCTCCGAGTCGATATCGATCGGCTTCGCCTCGCAACGCACGCGTCTTCTACCTGATTACGTAGCCCACACACGGTGGAGTAAGTTGAGAGAATAACCGAAGATATAGATGAAAGCAAAGTCGATTTCATCGACTTTTCCATCTTTTTATAGATTTGACTATTTTAATCCACTCGGTGCGCACGACAAAGACGTGAACGTGAATTCTGCTTGTTAATTGATCGAGGCACTGATTTGCTACTGATGTGCGCAGCCGATGGAGTAATGAACTGAATTTATGCAAAACAAAATAGTATTATTTGAATATCATAAATGTTAATACATGTTTACGTTTTTGCTTTTTTATACACAATTATGTTTCGTTCAAAGCATTAAAAGACATTTTCTGCTGAAAGGCTCAAACAAGATTTATTTGAGTATGAGACTCTTTTTATTTATACAATTAATCGAACAATTAATAACTGATTGATTGCTTTTGACAAATTCTCTATTATTATTTAATATTACTCATTAAAATGCATATTTTGTTGCGTGTACCATTAAAATTATATAATACTAATCGTTAACTACTATTCGTTAAAAGAAGACTTGTTTACACACATAAACTGTGCAGTGAATCCAGTGCGTAGCAATTGGCTCGATAGTAACGGTGTTACGCGACTGATGTGTTACGTTATAATGTTCGATTTCCCGTAGGATTCTTGTGCGACTGATCACTCGGCAGTAGCGGTCATCCGTTTGGCGAACGGATGACCCCTCGGGGAATGACGCTTTCACTGACTCGCGGCGGGACAGCGCTGGTGTTAACATCGAACGCCGCGATATGCGAATTAATTTCCGAGGTATATTTTTTTTTCTTTTACCCGTGGGAATACTTAGTGTTTGTACGGCTATTTTTCCAACACGTCTGTATCTTCCCGCGCGAAACTATGTCGTATTGTTTCACAACTGCGTTAATATTACTTCAAAAAAGAAAAAGGAAATAAAATCTGCACGACATTACATCGCCGCTAAAATATTGATTAGTGAGAGAAATCTTGCAGAACAATAAATAGAATTGTAAGAAGTTGATGACACATTTAATTATTAATTTTAATATTAAACACGAAATATCTCGGACAAGTTTCTTCTCGGTCGAAATTTTGAATTTTCTGTTTGCAAAAATAAACAGTATAAGAAAAAAAAACATCTTGTGTCATTTTTCGGTTTCTTTATGAAGATATCGATTCCGCTTGAGAAAACCCGTTTCGAGTATCAAAATTGCCGGGGCTTAAATGTACTTGGTCGGATATTAACTCTCCCTGCGAATTTCAGCGCTTGGCGGTGGACGAAGAAGATAACGGAAAATACACTTATCGACAATCGTAATATCGTCCCGAAACGAGCCGTCTAACCGACCGGAAAACGCATTTCGGAAACCGCGACAAAGTCCTACGTTAGACGGTACTACCGGCTTTCGAAGAAAACGGTTTAAAGTTTTAATCATGCTTCACGACTCGTTACCTATCGACCATACTTCGGTTCTGTGCCGCATACGCTCTCGCCCGCGTGTCCCGGGAGGCTGAACTACTTGCTCGAACTTGTTGAAACTCTCGTTGCTACAATTTCAGAACGACTACTTACATAATGTTGTTTCTAAACTGTCGTGTAACGATGAAAATATATTTATAATATTTGATTTTTGTTAAAACCTCGATCTCATTTACGTTAAAATATTAGATCTTGTGTACGTACAAGTCTCTTTACAACGTCAGTTTGCCGAAACATTTCTTTCAGCCTGAAATATTTGATTATGTATCTTTCCTTTCACAATATTTTCATGAAATGCAATTATTCTGCAAATCGATTTCAATCTGCATCCAAAGATATTCCATTAATTTTTTTATGTAATATGATAATAACTGATTTCCGGAGTGCTATTGGTTGAAATTCCTTAAAACACTCGCTTTCATAAGTTCCGTACAAGTTATCGACAAATCCTGGTCGAAATGCAAATGGGATTGCGGGATCGAAAAACTTTTCTAGCGTCGTGGAAGGTAGCTATATTTCAAGAGAGTGTACTATATTGTCGCGAAATCTTTCAGAAAATGTATTTCTCTCGTATCGCGTAGTTTTTGTTTGTAGAAATTAAAATGAAAATGACGGTGAATGTGGATATTTATAATACGTGGGAAAATTAAAGCGCAAAAAGATCGCAACACATTTTATAATCAAGGGGTTGCTTTTATATTATCGCGAGATTGACTCGGTTCTTGTACTATCATATTCGATAATGCATAATCAGATGCATTTAAAAACAAAATGTCTTTTCGCGCGAGGCAGAGAAGGATTTCTCAAAGCTGTCAAGCTCTCTCGTAGCAGATGTTTCGCAGTAAAGAGTCTTACTTGTCAAGGGTCTCGCGTAAACAAAAATCTTCTGTAATATTCCGACCTGATTCTCCAACGTGAAGGGATTTTAGCGCGCTTTTTTTTTCAAAAAGAGAGAAAAAGAAAATATTTTCACGTACTTGGGCGCGAGAATTCTCGATGTGATCCGCTTCAAGTACGAATTCTGTCTTACCGTCATTAATAGTAGACGGTATGGAAAACAAGTGGACGGATATGCTATATTATTCATAGCAGCGGAAGAGGGATGAGAGTTATTTGCGTCGTTTCCTCTCTTCCTTCCTTCTCTCTCTCTCTCTCTCTCTCTCTCTCT
>JANQDE010000025.1:2051140-2067644 GCA_037157785.1 Cephalotes varians | reverse complement strand
TGCTGCTCTCCGGTGAGATGTCCCCGTGGAAAGAACGCATTTTATTGCGAAACTACGTCCTTTGGATCCAGCGAAGTGCTTCCGCTTTCTCCTTGGGGGAAACACAAAATCGCGTGCCGTCAACCAGTAACGTATCCACGTAGCAGTTTGAAGTTTTCCGCCGGCAATCGTTCCTCCCGCGCCCCCCCCCCCTTCCCCCGAGCTGTTCCGAAGCCGAAAAATTTCCTGCCGCCAAATTGATCGCCGCGAACATATCAAAAACGTTTATTCATTCCGCGCCTCGGAAAACGACCGAGCCATTCATTTGTCACACGTCGAGCTGTACCGAAGACGAAAGATTTCCACGTGCATGGATCATTACTAAGAAGAGCGGGTTTACGCTCCGCTAAACAAACATAAATCTACCAACGCGAAAGGGGCTTAGACGAGGGTGGACGAGAAGGAGGGAAGGGAGCGTAAATCGTGTGTCTTCGCCGGTATCATCGGTAATGGAACAACGTACGGGACCCGCACGCATGCACAGAAGCGCTTGTGCATATCCGTCTACATTATGCTGCATAATTCATGGGGTTGTCATAGGCGCGAGAGGCGGATAATGGTACCGTACTGACCGTAGACCCATTGTCCATGGGCAGGTGCCGTCAACTAACTTGGATCCGGAGGATGACGACTACGATGACGACGGCCGTCACGCGACTACGACGGCGACGACGACTCTCGCCGAATGGTCCAGGATTCACGCACGCTGCATCCCGCAGAAATTGGATCCCGCGCTCCCCTACCCCCGCATTTACATAACGCGTTGTCCGCGTATCGCGAAAATTCACGCTCATTGTGCTGTCACGCCGTACATTACGCGGCGGCAAACAATACTTGTGCAACAGATCGACCGATGTCAAATCCGGGGAGCTACGAGAGATCGTTGTCCTGCGTCGCAAATGGAACTGAACGCGCGCGTGCGCGCACGGAAGGAAAACGGTGTATTACTTCTCGCGTGTTATTTCATGAAAAATAACCCCTCGCGGCAGAGTCGAGGAAACAAAGTAGTAATTTAATTTAAAAAAAAAAAGATTTTAGATCTGAACATTTTTCAAGAGGACGCGAGAATGGCAGCAGAAGTATCAAACGATACATAATATATTCCTAATTTGAGATAGATTTGCAGATAATTCCTAATGATCCTCGTCGTCTTGATGGTCACCCGTCAAAGTCGACGTCGCGCGCACGATAGATGTAATTTTTTCATGTCTAAATAACGGCCGATAAAGGTTCGCTCGTGCTGTATTCGCATTGTATTAACAGCGCGCAGAGTTATCGTGCATAATATCAAAATATAAACGCTTTATCGTCGCCCCGATATTTCACATTCGTCGTTTATAAACGTCACCATCCAGACACAGTAAACCTGGGCGTAGTTTTTATTCTTTCTATAAAATTTCCTACAGAGACGGAAATACTTCACCGCGACATTCCGCAATTCTCGCCGGGAATTTGCGCGCCGCTCGTATACCGCTTTGGTCATCGATGCACGGCTATTCGGACATACTTCGATGGCTATTTTGAATAAGAATAAATTCAACTCGACGACGCCTCGAATTTATCACCGATAAATTCCGCGTCCGCGATTCGGACGGTTCGCCATTCTCGCGAGAAGAATGCGCAAAGCGTTGTCGCCGATGCGAACGTAACGACTTCGTTAACTGCAATCGCACGGACGATCGCGATCCATCGATCACTCGGGCGTGGTATCGCGCTTAAATTGAATGAACTATGCGCGGAATGGACGTGAACAATACCGCGCAATTAAACGCGGATAAATTACTCGTGTTTCGTCACGGACTGGAATATAATAATCTCGATACGTTGGATTTAATCGCAACAGATGTTTGCGATAAATGTGAAATGCGTGCCAACGAAATCACTGGCTGATAAACTACGGAAACGGAGCTTATAATTTTAACCACTTAATTTTATTAAATTTAAATGACGTCAGATTTCAGTAGAAATTATATATATGCCCCGTATCCATATAAGGTCTCTACACTGACTAAATTAATATATTAGCACTCACTGAAATAAAAATTTGCGCTTAAAATATCTGGAGTCTCTTTCAGATGTACGGTACAATTTGCGAGAGGATATAATACATTCATCTCGATAAATATAAAATTAGGAATAAAATTATGTGAGATTTCCGGCTCTAGAAATAAACGAGGCCGAAAGGTGTGCCCGTTTTTTGCTTTAATGCGATTTAATATGCCTCCTGCCCTCTCCCCCCCGTTGCACCGGTGCACAGTTAATTGCGATTTGTTCAGAATGCGCGATACTCGTCTGACTAATTTCTCCTTCCCAGCATTAAGCGCGACCGTATCCCGTCCGACCCTTCGTTCATTCGCGTTCTTTAATTTCGCCGTTTCTGTGTATTATTTAATTTCATTAACGCCCGTTCCCGCCGTATTCCGTTCGTTCGTTCGTTCGTTCGTTCATTCGTTCGCTCATTCGTTCGCTCGCTCGCTTATCGTTCCTGAAACTCTTCATTTCCGGCTTTTTCCCGACGACGGATTTTTCTTAACTATGCCATCCATCCAAGCCTGCCCGATCTGCATGATGAACACTTCCATCAGTAGCGCTGCCTTTGTTAAGAATAAATGCAGGACAAACGTTCTTTGAGTTTTCTATACGGGACGTCCCGGAATAAACGGGTGAAATTTTAATGACGGATTTTTCAATGGATTTGCAGCTTGGAACACGAAAATATCAGGGCGAGATCTTTATTTATGCAACTTTAACGTTATACCTTCGCAACCAAGTCTGAAATTAAAACTTTGCTAAAGCGAGATCCATCCGAAATTAACCGAAAAAAACATTCCTTTGATCCATCTTTTAATCTACCCCTTCTGACGTGTGCTTCACTGAAGACTTTTTTGTATTTAAGAATTAATCTTGAGACCCATATATTTACAATCGTTACATGAATCTCGTTACAAAAACCTTATCAGATATTTTAAGGCTGAAGTGTCATACTTTCAGCTCTGGATGGTCTGATGGTTTAAACGGTTCACATTTTTTCAAATGTGAAATTTTTTTCTATAGTTTCGTATATTTTTTTTTCAGGAAATGTAATGCAAAACATTGATTATTATAGTTCATAATTATAGTTTACAAATTATACAAAGTAATGTACTAGTCATTAAACTATATAATCACAAACAATGATTATTACAGTTTAATATCTAATTAGTACGTTACTTCATATAATTTTAATTGTTTTGAACAGTCTATTTCATCTTAATCATCAATTTGATTTTATTAATCGCATCGTACTGCATGGTAATTGCATCAGAATAAAAATATTTAATAGTGAATGCGCACGTAATTATGCGATCGTAATTAGTCGTATTTTTGCGAGCCGTATTATAATACAATAATAATAAATGAAAAACAAGAAAAAAGGGCAGTCTCAGACAAGAATGCGATCATACGATTAAATTATTCATTATTTACTCCTCGTTATTTGTTATAACTTTGTTACTTTGTTATTGTCAAATTAATGTTCCTGTTTATCTGAATGTTTTAAGTAAGACAGAATTAAAAGAAAGACTTATAAAATTTTATAAAAATTTATATTTGATTCTTGATGAAGATTCTCTTCTCGAAAATTATATAATTATTTCATTCAATATCAATTTGAGGTTAAACAATTTGAGATACGCATAGTAATTATTTATATTGATTAGCGCCCAATGTTCAGTCCCGGGATTTGTATAACCGTTTGTGCGGATGTCGATCCATTGTATACAAGAATGGACATATACGAAGGTTGTAGAACAGAATGTATTGCTCTCGACGCATTATTAACGGGTTTGATCAGTTACCAACAATGTAATATAAAGTAACAGATCAATAAATTATAATAACATAGCTTAAAATTTATGGGAAATTTTCATGTAACTTATTTTAATTAATTTATTTCAAAACGCGCTAATGATAATTAAATTTATTTTTATAATACGACGTGTTTTGGAAATCTTTCATATTCATAGCACACGTATTTGTATTTATTGATTATTTGAATTTATATTGCTTCAAATGAAGCAAAATAACAGATGTGAGATCCGATAAATATTTTGTCGAAACAGAATTTTTGTTTTATAATTAGAGTTGCGTGTTATAATTATATATAAATTTCTATTAAAAATAAATCAATTCAATTAAAAATAAATAAATATCTTATTAAAAATAATTTTGATAACTTATTTATTAATGATACGAAATTCAAAAACTATTAACACATATACTATTTTGTATTAAGAATTGATTATCGAATTATGAACAGAATTTATATTGCATAAATTCTGATAAACTTTTTCAAGATAAATTTTAACAAACTTTTCAAGATAAACTTCATTTTCCAGTTAAATCGTGATTATAAATTTGATTATGATTAATGAATATCAAATTCTTTTAAGAGATTTTTATTCAGATCCATTTATTAAAACCATATTATATCTTAAAATTGGCTTCAGTTCAGTTTTTAATCAAACTGCGGATTTAAAACTATTAGTGTGCTTTAATTAGTGATTTAAAACTATTAGCGTTTGTTTGTTGAGAGAAAACCGGTTGCGAATGGGTCGCAAATTGACAGAAAATCTGTTATTACAACTTGAGCTATCCATACTGTAAAATAATCTATAAATGTAATTAAAATTAAATTAAATATAAAAACAAATTTTGCGATTTTACACGCATGGATGAACTCGGGAAATTTAAATCCGTTGAATTACTCTCGGATTTTTGATCCATAAAATTTTGCGACTGCGCAGGAAAATCATCTTCCTTTATAGCGACGAAAAAATCGTAATATGATATTTCAATGAATACTCGGTAAAATTAAAGCAAAACTTCGTTTTTAAGCGGGATTGGCGAAATCGACGCTAATCCAAATTGTGTGCGTCGACTAAACTGAAAACTGAAACAACAACTCCGTAATCTAATCTTTTAGCCAAAAACCAATAGAGTTAAATCAAATTCCATTTTAAATCGAGTCTGCAGAATCGATTCTGTTAGCCTGCGTGCTGTATCGAACGTGAAACTAAGGATAAAGCGAGAAATTTGAAAATATGTCGGACATTGAGCGCTTTAGATGAGAAATGTTCTCTGAACTTGTCATTTGATTATTTTACTATATCGAGAATATGAGGTATATAGAGAGAATTGTTAGATTATTTGAATTTAAGGTCATTTTACGCTGTTAATTGGCATTTCTCTTATTACACGAGCGGAAAATTCCATAATTTTGTTTCCACTTTCGTTTACTCTTTGTAAAGCCAATTAGCCGTTCATCATTTTTTACGAAAACAGAAATGACAGATACAAATTAAAATCGCGTTTTTCATTTACAACATTTTCGCTGCAGCTACCGGATCGTTTCAAAAAACTGATGCGCGAGGGACAACAATATGAATAAAATCGGAGTGCTTGATTTCGCCGTTAAAATAAATATCCTGTCGAGCGAATTTGAGTTTGATTGTTTGCGATGTATTATTTTATTGAGACCACTCTATATGGTGTGAGAGGTAAGCGCGTGTGACATTCGTTGGCGCGCATTTTTTTTACGGGCGAACGTATTACATACCGCCATCGCTGGCAAATTTCCTCAATTTATGTTTCGGCCGTGCCAAACATTTTAAATATCGACATTTATTATATCGAGGCATCTGTTACGTGCGATCGCGCGGTTACGGATGATCGTAACGCTCCGATAAAACGGGTGTAAACGGTGGCGGCGGCGGCAGCAATGGAGAAAGAGAAAGGGGAAAGGTATCTACCCCGCAAAATGATTTCGCTGATTTCGCTTTGTCGGCGACGCGGCGGTCAATGGCGCGAAGAAGAACGGGAAGAATGGAAAATTGTTAGCGGACATTCTTGAAGTGAAGAACGAGACGGAACATCGGGACGACATCTAATCACATTGACGAGTAGGAGTTCTGTAGGAGCTCGCTCGCTTCAGAGAGCACAGAAGCGCGGCTGGATCGCTACGACGAGAACGAGCTCGTAATGCACATCTTCTCCCGCCGCGAGAACACGTACAAACAATAGCGGGGCTTCGACCTCGACGCCACCCCGCGTGGCTCCTCGCCGCGCTCCGCTGGTCGAGTTGAAATTTATGAAAAACGATCGTCGATTAAGCTCAGTGGCTCGGAAAGAAAATCCTCATTGTCCGCGAAAGAAGCGGGAGGAAGAGAAGAGAGGCGGGAGAAGATGAAGGCAAAGGAGTAGAGGAAGAAAAAGAACAAGAAAAGAAAGAACAAGCCTTGGACAAGTTCCATGAGCAAGGGGAGCATCACCGGGTCGCGGCATGGGGAGGGATGATGCGCTGATGTGGGGGATGATGAAAACGCGGCGATGGTTAGTATTGTGCGCTTCCCGTATTTACCGCACCCTCCTCACGTAGGCGAGGGTTGTGAGGGAGTCTGCTCGATCTGTTGACGGTGAGCGAAGTTGACGATGAGGAGTGCCTAACAAAAGATGCCCCGGGTGGTTCGAGAGGAGTAAGTTACGTTCCCCATTCTATCAACTCTCTCTTGCTAATTATTCACAGACTCTTGGTCAAGGGAGTGGATTTCCGGGTGGAGTAACAATTCAATATATATATTTTGAGATTTCTTATTCCTTTATTTACACAAAAACATATCTATATCATGTATTATTTTATGTCAAACTTAAAACAAATACATGCTCGTTGAATTTATCTTTTTAACTGTTTAAAAGTTGTACCTGTGCACACGTTACCACCTTTATCGAGCTTAAAGCGAATGTATTTGCGTCGAACATCGTGTAAAATTATTTGATTAAGAAAAGTTAAAATAGATCATATTTTTATAGGAGAAAACAGGATAAAGTTAAGATTGACTTTGAATTTGTCGTTGTATCACATGAATTTTAAACGCTGTTGATACTGATTAAAGTGAGAAGAAAGCCTATGAAGTTTCTCGTGTTAATTTTGAAGAATATATAAGAATTATAAGAAAAGTTAAGTTTTCTTTTTTTGTTGAATTTTCTCTACAAGCGCGAGAATCTTTATTAAGAAAACATAAATAATTTTAAATATGAAAGTTTGGGATAGGCTAAATTATTAACGTAATATTTTTGATTGAGATATTTTTTAAGATGGAACTTATTTTATTTTTTTATTTTATAGTTTCTTACAAAATTAAAACATTTATTTACGAAATAATAAATTGTAACTTTCGTCGATTCGCGTCAAGATTTTGATGAAGATATATCGTTTCTTCGCATCGCCTCGAATTCAAGAAATTCGAGAATTTCAAGTTTTATATTATTTATGCGATATGCGAGGCAATAAATGAGAGCCGGCCGTAAAATTGTTCGATTCTTATATCGTCATGTTAGCAAGGGAATTTTATAGGCATGTATGCATATCCGCAATAGAAATTGATATTTTTTCTTTTTTCGTTTATCTGCCTTTGTCTGGTCTCACATATTTCAAGCTTATCAAGCACCGCGAATAATTTTGTTTTGAGAAGAACGTTTACAAAATCCTATGAATCCTAATATCAACGAGAAAAATAACGTAAAAAAGAGATTCAATACAATCAATCAAAGATAAAATTCATAGAAAAAATACTAATAATTACAGTTAACACAACAAAGTTATTATTCTGTGTGCATTGAGAAGGAAATTTCACGTTTATTCGTTATTCTCTTATTCGTTGTATACAAGAGATTCGATACAATACAGATCGTGCTGTTTGGTTGCCAGGATTTTGCTCTTTTTGAATGATCGCTCCTTTGAATGCCAAATTGGTTACTCTGCTGGCAGACAGTCTTCCTCTTTTCTTTTCCCGTCTCTGCCGTATCAAATACATATTTAATGCATCACACGTGTGCACCTACTCCTTATACTTGTCTCTACGTGGCGAGCATTGTACATTTTCGTCACATAAGCTGTAAAATAGAAGGAGAGAATTACCACGCGACATTTGCGATTTTCAAACGTAATCGCGCTCTCCCTAATTTGTTACATCCAGATCGAGCTGCCAAATAGTTGTGCATTACGGCAATCTTATCGTTTATTAATTGCGTTGTAATGGCAATTACGCTTATCGCGTATTTTATCATCGAAATGAAATTGGCAATTATTCAACCGTACTTGACACGCCGCTGCAATTATTGGCGGAGCTTGATAATTATGAAACGTTTTTCTCGCCACAAATTCATCGAGCTATCCAATTAATCCTATTTCCGCAATAACAATTCGTCGCGTTTCTACATTGCTGCGGTATGTAAACTTCGATATCAAAATATTGATTGTTTCGTTGTGTTGCATATCGAAAACGGGGCGCACGCGCGACCACCTCAACTCGCCGTAGGAGTTTTGCGAATTAATTAGTTGGAAGGGTGGCCGACAAAAAAAATCTCAATTTAATGCGCGAGTCCGCGAAATTCGCGTACGTACACGCGGACGATTATGAGTGGTAAGGCAAAGTTATGCGTGCGCACACACCAAGGTGTATTTACCGGGGTAAATATGTACGTAAACCGGTAGGGGCGACGGTTTGTTATGGACGAACCAAATATTGCGTTAGTTAAGTTCTTCCTCTCGTCAAACGTTGGGGGTCCCATCCACGACTGACGTGTTTGTCATCTCGATTGTTTGCCCGATAATTTCTTACAACCGGTAGATACGTGATGACCAGCCTGTGATTAGCCGGTCCGCAATCCGCAAGGCGAGGATTATCCCGTTAATATTATTTTCATTCTCGGCCATTAGTGTCGCCAGCTGGCTTCCGCGCTCGTCCATCGGTTATTACATTCAACGTATACTTTCATGAGACACGTGGGGGGAGAGATATACGCGTGTGTATATCACACCCGCACGTTGGTTTAATGAAAGCAAATTTATTTAACGTGTCCGCGTAGAAAATTGGATCTTTACCTTCGCTCATTGTTATTTTCGCATCATCGCGTTATGGCTAATAGAACACCAGGTCCAAGAGCATAATTGAAGCGGGGGAATTACTTCCGCTTCGTTTGACGGCAAAACAGTAGGCGACGAAAAAAGAATTAAGCGACACTCAGGACGGCGTGATGATATCATGCGAGAGTCTTCCTTGTTGACCCTAAGGAGGCTATCGAGTGGAACGCGATAGGATGTTTGTGAGATGAATTAAATTAAAAATCCTCTCCCGAGCCCCTCCCCTTTTCGTGCCGCTCAACGAGCTTCGCGTGAGATTTTGCCGCTGTCATTCAATTTAGAAAACTGCTGGTCTGTTCCTCCCTTAGTTACATTCTTTTTACTCGTTCTTTTCTTCTTTTTCTTTCGTTAAAGCGCGAGTGTGCACTTGTTTTTTTCTTTTTTTTTTTGGTGCAAGAAGCGTAAAATACTAGCTGAAAAGAACAGAATTTTAACTTATTGCAACCATCTGCACGCGAAAAACGTTCCGGCTTCTTTGTTTCTCGCGCGTCTCTACACTATATCGCGATTTCGTCTGAATTTCCATCTTTTTACGCCCCGCTCTTCCCCATCTGTCCTCTAACGCGACGTCGCTCGCGTGTCCTTTTTTCCCCCCTAAATTCAAACTTGTAAGAAGATTATTACTTGTTGGGAACTGTGTTGGGCGTATGCTGCTGACGTACCCCTACATCGAACTGTCCCGTGTCTCATGGAACAACGAGTAAAACTTCGCGTCGGTCTGTAACGCGTTTCGACGATGCAACCAAGTTTGAAATTGAGCACGATTGAGTCATGTCGGATAGTATTAGGAGTTAAGATTATCTCGGAATTTTTCTGGAACATCGCCGTATTGTAATGACGCCATTGTAGGAACGCTGCTGTGCAAAATGTTGCAAACGCTGTCTTCCGCGCGACTTCTGACACGTGAATTGTCGCGACCGTATCAACTTCACGCGTTTATATGGGTACACATTGTTCAAAAGGGAAGTTTCTTTCTCAGAGGGAGAGCAACTTTGTTCGATGGTCCCGTATACTTCATCAGCCAACGGTATTCCGGCACCTCTCAAATTTCTGTTAGCTTTCTCCCGTTGCGTCCCTCGCTGTTCTGTCGTCTCGTGTTCGGCCAATCTCTCAAGAAGATACTCAACAAGAAGTGGCTGGGTGTTTTAAGTAGCACACCGAAGTGCCTCGTTCCCGGAGCATCCCTGTCTTCCAGCAGCGTCTTGCACGAACGGGCGAAACTTTGGCGTCCTTACCCGGCTGGTAACACGTTTCGACGTAACGGCGCCTTGTTTCATCGGTAAAGGGTTAGTCTTCTCACGTCACGGACGTGCGGGGGATGAAGAAAGATGTAATCCGAAACTGAGCTCGGCGGAGCATTTCTCACGTGTGCATTGCATTCAATGAGTTTCCCCGCATTTTTGCTTTTCTCTCCTCTCTCTTTCTCTCTCTCTCTCTCTCTCTTTCTCTTTCCCTCTCTCTTTTTATAACAGGTAACAGATAGCAGGTGTGAGTGGCGTCGGATAACCAAGGCTAGAATAACCAATAACAATACTGCGAAAGAGTCTCGATTTTCGCAACTTCATTGTACGTGTTCTTTATTTAACTGTCCATTCTACGTTCGATTCAAAACCGTGGCGATCGTTGAAGCACAATAGTCATGCGATCATTAAACTCAACGCGGTTCAAAATGCATTATTTGAATCACAGTCACTTTGAAAAAATATCGGGTTTCTTATTTTTCGCAACATCGCGACGTCGCTCGATGCATTTATACAATTTTATGAAAACATTTTATTGTTTTTCTTATACGATGGTTGGGACAATATTTTTTTTCCTCCACGCAAACACAACGTAAAAAATTTTTCGTACATATCATATGGAATTTGTGTTGAAACTAAGAAATTTGTTATGTAATAGAATTAGATATCTCGCACATTCATACGTAATTCTTGAAATTATTCGAAATGAAAAATATCTTACAACGGTGCCATTTATGCCATTTTTTTCATGGGATAGATTTTGCAGGTTGTTTTATTGCTTGTGTTATAGGTACACGTGCGAGCGGGCGCGCAAAGTTATTGTTGGTAAATTCACCTGACAAGTTATTCGCGACAAACGATGACGTGTGGGCGAACATAAATATTTCGATCCGATGGGGGAGAGGGACGGAACAAAGGTGGCGCGAAAATTTACATTCCCGCGCGTCCGTGACACGCGTTATTGCGCGAATTGCGCTCGAATGTATGACAAATAATAAATAATCTTTAATCTGATGGCCATTACAAAAAGCTACGTGCGCGTGCATATTTTTTTATGAAATTGATGGGAACCTGATCGTCATTTTGCATCGAGCGCAATTCCCGAATTATGCATCTCTCGGCGCGTCAGTGAATATATTTCTGCGTCCGGTTAAAATTTAAAATTTCGCGAAACAATAACGTTATGACGATGTTATTTTTGCATGAAGTTTTCACGATTCGATAATGTACAAACATTATACTTGGCTGATTACTATATATATATCGCGCGATTGAGGGGATCGCGCTCAAAATTCGTGCAATAATTTGCGGGCATGAGTGGGCGCGTTTCCGTTAAGTGAGTATGCGATCAGTTGGCAGATTATTTATTATTTAACGCTTATTCAGCGGCAACTCATACAACATTTGGGCGCCGTTATTCGCGACAACAAATCCGCGCCATGCAAACGTAAATTCCGCGGCACTTTTGTTCCAACTCGCGCTCGTATTGCGCCGAAATTTATTTTACCTCGCGCGCCCGTTGTTATCCCATTCTTCGCATATTTTGGCAACGAGCGAGACTCCGCGCCCCGGTTCTTTGTTTCCCCTCTCAATTTTCGTCGGCGATACCGCGCCCGAAAATTTGCGTAACCGTAATGAGCTGTTCGATGACCGTCAATAAACATTTAACGCTTAGTGGAAAACAATCTCGTTTTCACGCCCCTATCCCTCAATGGCGCGCGCCAGATTAAATACTATTTTCGCACGTCGACCGGAAACTCGACGGTTTTAATGAGGTGTCACAATTACGGCGGCTACGTAACCGTGAACGGCGCAAATTACGTTATTTGATTTTCCTACCCTTCGATTTTGACGTCGTGCGCGCCAAGTATACATTTCCGAGTTATTATCTCCCGCGGCCCGTATGTCTGCGCAAATAACATCCGTTTTTGCCAGATTGGAAACGGCGCTCGTCGCGCCGTGCCGTTGCGATACATTAATGGCCGTAACGATTATTTTTCCGCATCCACGTTGCGACGTTCACAATCGCGGATGTTTCGCGTGTCGCAATTATTTTCACAAATTGCGGTATCTACACAGCGAACAACGTTCCTAGTTTTCCTCCCACCGTATAGACCCTTTTTTTACTTCTTCTTTACTGTCGAGGCTACACTTTCGACTGTCTTCGACGGATGAAGAACTTGGCTATTTAAATATTACATCGCGCATTCCCGCATCTCTGCCGTTTCCGGCAGGAATTGCGAGTGAAGTGATTCGTCAAAACGGGTACGGGAGGAAGGCACGGATGCCTCTGTACCGTAAGTTCGCCCACTCGTGACCGAGCGTTCGAAAAGACGGAGATAGCCGATCAATATTCATCAAGGATCGTAAACTCCGAAGTGCGAGTTTCCGGGCGCATAATTAGAGGGTTCTTTGAATTTTCTTGTCGACGTTCACATCCGTGTTGGCGCAACCAAATCCGTAGAGAGAGAAAGAGAGTCGCCGAGAGACGAGAAGAGAAACTACTCTGCTCTGAAGTCGTAGAAACCGCGGAAACTCGGCCGAGTGTTGCAGGCTCGGGCATGAAATTAGCCGATGCGTTATCGGGGATGCGAACTCTAATGAAAGCCAAGTAGTTTTTTTCTTTTCTCTCTCTCTTTCCCTCCCTCTCCGTCTTTTATTTGTCGGCCTCGTTGCATCGTTGCCGCTATCTTATAATAGACACGATAATAACGCTGATAACGCTGATAATAACAATAGTAATTCTAATCGACCCGATAATTCTATCGTTTATTATTATTATTATTAGCGGTGTTATTAYGGAGCCAGGCAAACGCCGCCGCGCCGTAATACGCTTTGCGCCCACCGGGTGTTTATTAATTAAAAAGCCAAGAACCGCCGCCGCGCGTCTGACGTATGTGTACGGTACGTTGCGCGCGTGTGGTACGAGTCGCAGAAAAAGGGGAAAAAAGATGGAGGCAGAGGGAGCAACGCTCCCGCTGCTTTCTTTTGCCCGCTTGTTTCAACGGTTTTATTAAAGTACCTGGGCCGGGCCGAATTAAAAAGTAAACTGCTTGCAACCACCCCACGTTCCGCGAGTGTGTCTGCGTGCGAGTCCGTGCGCGGACTAAGCTACCAACTTTTCTTCGTGTGCTGCTTCTGTGATCCTTGACCTCCCTCTCCCCCGCACTTTGTTCCACAAGCGCAATGTCGTCTCAAAATGTATGGCTGTCTTGTCAAGTTTTATGTGCTTTTCATCGTGAATGAGTTCGGCATTATGTATTAACACCAAACATAGACTAGCATCCTTCATTTTACACACACACACATACGCGCGCACATGTGCAGCATGAGACGTGTAACATGCATTAGATTGATGGATCGCATTCTTTTTTCTCTTGAGAAACATTGCATGTGAGATCGATACACAAACTCCAACTTCTTTCGATAGGTGCAAGAGGATATTAAATTGTAACATTTAATCGGTGGCTTGAACGGGACAGCGAAATTATGTATTCGTGACTGCAATTTCGATCACACGATTCCGCCATTACCGCCGCGGGAAAATCATTAAGAAATCTAGTAACCCCGATCTGGATTTTTAAATCAGACAATGGGAGATGCGAGTTCGACGGTATTTGACCTCGGCGGACTGCAACGGGACGTACCGTCCCGTCGGATTTTACAGTAATTACGAATTTGTTGTGCAAATTAGCGTGTTTGGCTTGGCCGATAATTTAGCTTACCATCGGACGCTGTTGTGTCGTTACCTCTCTCTATATACGCCGCGCCGCGCCGCGTCGCGGAGGGTGACACGGAGAGCACGAGGGGAACGGCCGAGGGCGGCGCGGCATAGGAGTGTAACTTGTACTGCGAAAGCAAGCCAGTGTCCGCTCCAATTAACTTTTCACCACTAATTTATGCGGCGGCACCTCTCGGCATGCCACGCGAGAACACGCGCACACGTACGCGCGTTCTCCAGCCTCCCCCGTCGTCGTTACTGTCCCCCGTCTCCTCCCTCCCCTTTTCTCACCCCTGCGTGCTTTACAAATTTCCGGACCGCGCGCTAACTTGTCGCATCCCGTTCTCGAAAGAGATCGGAAACTTATTTTCAGAATATACTTCACGTCTGCTCGCACGACACATTTTCTGAAGAAGTATCGCGCGCGCCCGTGAGCGATTCAACTTTGCGATTTAACTTTTATATCGGTTTAACTTCTTTTCTTCTTACGCGACTTTCCTTTCGCTCTCTCTGATCGAGTGCGTGTTGATCAATCACACAACCTAGATACGTGTTGCTGTAGATTTCTCAGATGAGGATGCGTTGGTTTTTTTATGAGACGTTACAAAAGCTATCGATTATATATACATAAATGTAAGAATAATGTATTATAATGTATTATATTTAATATAATGTATTATCAACTAAACTAAATCACTGCTACCATGGTCAAAGCTAGATGTTAGTGCTTAATATTTCTATTTTTCAAATTAATATAAATATAAAAACGTGCAAAGAACTTATTGCGAAAAATATTACCTCAGCCAGGGTTGAACATCTAGCTTTGACCGTAGTGGCAGTGATTTAGTTTAGTTGATTTATTCATGTAGCGATCGGAAATTTATTATATTTAAGAGAAACACAGTTTAAATTTAGAAATAGGAAATATGACAGAATAAACTTGATATTTGTTCAACATACACTTCACGTTTCGTCGTTCCACGAAGCGAGGAGCTAATCGAGAATTCGTGAATAATCGGTTACTCCTTGAAGTTTCGTGGCTATACTTGCCGTAATAAGACCGCGAGCTACTCATCGACCTGGTAACAGTTTTCGCAGTCGATCATAACTCTACTTAACCGCTTGTTCTCGGCACGTACTTGTTTTGCACGTGCGCGATTGCAGGTTGCACGTTCGCCGGCGGGATCCCACGGGGCGGTTTAACCTGCCGTCGAGTAATTTACTGCGGGAACGTTCAAATCGATTTTCATGATCTCTTTTGGTCGATGCTCTGAGCGTCATTAATTTTTATCCCCGCTCGAAGCGTAGAAAGGGAAAGACGGAGAGAGAGAGAGAGAGAGAGAGAGAGAGAGGAGAAGGGAAGAGGGAGAGAAAAAATGGGCCATCGATATTGACGCGAATATAAACGGGGCGGTATAAAGTTGACAAACTCGAATGTATCCTCTCATATATTATTAAAATCGTTAATACATAGCTTAGGTTGTAGCGGCGTGTATTATTAAAATCGTTGAATTATAGCCGCACGACGGCGATTCAGCGCCGCTCATTTGTAGGTGGAAAAAATATCTGTCGTCGCGTATAAACGCGTGCGCTACGCCGACGCGCCGCGGCTACGCCGAATTAAATCTCGCGCTCGACAGCACCCGGCGCGGACAACTTTTAATGGAAAAATAATCCGCTGTTTATCGAAAATATAATTATCGGATAGGAATGGGAAATAAACGGCGTGGCGGATGAGCGCGGAGATGAAGGATTAAAAAAAAAAAAGAGCGAGGAAACGGAGGAGGGTGAGAAAAAGAAAAATACGACAAATCTGAAATAATAAAGCGCGAGCGTGACAATGCACGACATTATTCGATATCCGTCAAATACATATTAACGGATTCCCGTCGGTTGTCGGGTTGAAAAAGTTCTTCGGAATATGCGAGAACGTTATTGCGGGATTACGAGAAATCCCTCCGATGAGACCGCTCGACGAAAGCGATCTCGCATAATTCCACGTGCGTGACGTGAGAATTGCGTCGTCGCTTCGCGTCATTACGCTCGTACGATTCATTACTCGATTTGTCCTGATTATTCGTGCACAAATCGGCGCGCATTAAATTCTTTACTCCCGCGCGCGTAACGACGCGATCGATCTGCGCTTTAATCGATCTCGCGTCGCGACGTTCATCAGGATCAACGATGAGGGTTGTCCTCGGTGTCCCGTATGTCGGAATTGAAACTGGAATGGAGAACGATCGGCGGAGAGTGCGGATCGAAGGGAAGGGAGGGTTGGCGAGTACGAGGGGACAATCGAGGGATCGCGTGGCGAAGTGAGACAGAGATGGATTGGACAGGGGGAGGGCGAGGAGGGGAACGCGGGACGTTCGATACAACGACGTCGGCTCATTCACGGTGGTCAGACATTTCGGTACTTGTTTCCCTATTAATATGCATGTCCTCGTCCCTTAGTCGTCCCTCTCCACTCCTCATCCTTGTTTCTGTCCGCCCTCACGCCGCGTCGCATCCGCCGTCCTCTGTCTTTCTCTCTCTCTCTCTCTC
>JANQDE010000025.1:1953853-2050965 GCA_037157785.1 Cephalotes varians | reverse complement strand
CTCTCTCTCTGTCCCTCCCCGTTGTCGCCCTGTTCGTCGCCAACCATGAAATCCGCGTAGCTCGATGCCGCGCCGCGCCGCGCCGCGCCGGTGTTTCCTGTCCGACCAAATAAATCCACGACTACTGTGTCCGCGACTACCGCTGTGTAGCAAGCCCCGGGCGGGCTGTCCGCCCATACAAGACCCGTTACTACTGCAATACCGGGCGATTGATTGAAAGTTTTCCCGACGCTTTTTGCGGCGCCGTGCATTATATGCGTGCGCACGCCAACTTCAAAAGGCCGCGGCGCCCGTTTCTGTCCCGAACGGATTATTTTTTCTCCCCCTCCTTTTTTCTTTCTTTTTTTTTCACCCGCCTCTCTATCGCGCTCTCGTCGCGTTTTCGCCCCGGCGCATGACAATACCGGTCGACGATCCGCGATTTTCGACGGCTACCGTCACGAGGTTTCATTAGGCTAGGAGTTCCGGTCGCACGGAAGTGAAAAGATTTGCCTCGGAAAAGTTTTCGGATCAAGGGACGAGCAATCGATGTCCTCGCGTGTAAGGGTTGGTTTATAATAGTCGTAAACCGTTAACTTAGGCCGGTGCCGTAAAAAATTAATTGCAATCGAGTATTCTTTTTATACTCGGCTTTACAGCTATTATAAAACAACCTTAATAGTTCGAGGATGACAATTCGTACGCGCTATTATTAATGCGTGTCAACGTATTCTCATCTGACTTGAAGCATTCTATTTTTCTTCTAACGCTTAATGATTTATTTCGATAAATTTGACCTGTCCCGTTCTTTACTCTGAGAGAGAGAAACGAGAAAGCCAATGTTAAATAGAAACTGTTGTCCCACGCCGTCCAACAAATCACGCAAATGGTGTCCGATTGGCCCGCGCGCGATCGTATAATAATGTGAAATCATATTAATCTTTGGCGATTAAAATGTTTGTCGTTTCTTCGACCGCATTTATCTTGCGATAATAATGAAAATCGAGCCGACAAATTGCATATTGTAAGCGATCGCTCTATTTCAGAATGGACCTTCGCGAATAATCCGGCATTTTACGGCGTGAAATTGTAGGCGTTTGACATCATATCTCGTACAATTATTATTAATTTTTGTAATGAAGTTTTACAAATATCCGCTCGATACCCATCAGGGAGGGGAAGGCAGGGGACTGGGGGGCCCAATACGAATATTCCGATCACGAAACACGAGCTACGGCTGCATCAATAAACGTTGCAAATTTAGAGAGTACGATACGGGCATGTAACAAGTACGCGAGCTGAAAAGCGAAATGCTGTCTGCTTATGTAAAGCTTGTTACTATCGGCATATCGAGCGATCGAAAATCAGTAACGTTCCCTCCTTCCCGTTGTTGTGCGCTATTTTTCCGCGTCTGACACACACGCGATATGGATGCGGCATAAAATTCTCACACACGTCTCATCGTATACGGATATATATGCGATTCTTTTTTGATACGCGATTCCGGTCAGAACGTATCACCTTTCGATGATTTTGACGACGTGGGACCATTTCTAAGTTTTCCTTCGTACTCGTTATGTTCTTCGGTTGTCATTTTGACATTGTCATTTTTGCGCCACAACATTCCTCGTCTTTTCTCGTTGAAAGACATGGAGAGATGGGGGAAAAACGCTGAGATTTTGAGCGTTATTCGATTATCACTACAGTTAGTCAATGATTGTCATTAAGAAATGTGACAACGAGAGTGACTGCAGACGGATGTCCTTCTTTTGTTCGAAGGACCACACAGGCCATGAAGAAGAGCCATAATCGTAAATGAAAATTTAAATAAATCTGTGCGCGGAGATAAATCTTTAAATTATTTTTCGCACGATAAAAAAGTGTCTTTGTGCGATAATTTTACTAATTCGATAAATCGTAATAAACACCGTGGGACGTAAATTGGAACAAGAAGTTGGATTTTGCTTGAGTCAGATTAATGTTCGAGCTCTTGTCAAAGTGAAGTTTATCGAAACAAGCAATTCGGCGCCCGCCAATTTCGTTCATATTCTAAGCCGGTACAATCTCGTTCAGAAATGGTCGGATCATGAAACGGCGGCACGTCGTAGAGTCAATTCCTGTTGTTGTAACTTTGGTGTAACACGGGCGTGTAATGCCGACTACAAACTGTAAGGCGATCTGTTCGTTTGTATGATGGCATTTATACTACTCCAACACTGGACGATTGAACAGTTGGCTGCGTACTTTCCGGAGTGATAAGTATCTGTTATTTCGCGGTACTATGAGCACGCTCAGGTTTCAAAATGTATTGTTATGCTTTGGCAATGATATCCGTGTAACAAATCGGAGGTAACGCAATTAAAGTATCGCTTGCGTAAATAGTAGCATAAATCTCATAACTTTATATAACTCTCTATAACTTTATATATTAGGAATATATTTTATATTCCTAATATATATATTTTAAGAATTTTTAAAAAAATACTCGATATAATAAATCGCTGATATTATACATTGTTCATTTACCGTTAAATTTTATTGTTAGCTTTAATTGAAGTTCGTTTTGCGCGTTTAAAATCATTTTTCCAAAATTCTTGATCTTTGTTGCGTCTAGTAGCTCCTTCCTCTTTTGCCAGTTAGATGTCAATAGAGATATTTCTAATGTCGCCATAATTTTTCTTGATTTCCAATCGTGAACATATCGGGTACGCAAATATTCCGATCACGATCGCAGTGTTTGAGTGACGCCGATGCTCGAAACAACTTCGGACTACAAAACGGGGATATAACACTCGCGCAGTCGATGCGTCCGATACGGAGCGCGAGCTAACAGTTGCAACATGAGTATTTCAAACTGTCCCGCGTCCGTCCGCCGCTTTTTGCAGCACGTAGGGTGACAACGATCCGCTTTATCAGTGGCGCGCGTCGTGCAACTTGAAAACCGTAAAAAATTCAAGCCTGTTCGCGCGCGCGCGCGCGCGCGTGCGTGCGGAATTAAAAAGGAAAAAAAGGAAAGAAAAGAGAAAAGGAAAAATCTCTCGCTCACGTTCGTATGAGAGATCGGAGACAATTCGAGAGATTATCACGTCTTTGCAGGATTGGAGGGTACGCGTTCTCGCACGTACGCCATTCGTTCGAAACTTGGCGCAAACTCGAGCATCATCATCGTGAGAATCCCCCTTGAATTTTCGAGATCTCGCGCGGCGTTCCGGCGCTGATTCTAGGCCACGCTATACGTTTTCCTCTCTCTTTCGCTATCTCTGCCTTTCCAGAAACCCCTCTCTGCTCCACCCTGTTTCGTCTCCTTTCTTGCGACGAAAACTGTGTCTATAAGCGCCGCGTACTTGTGAACGTGTTCCTAATTCTCAAGTGCGACCGGGCGAGTATCGATCGAATGTGTTCGATATCCAGGATCACGTACCCGTAACTCTTCCTTAACCGTCCTCCCGATGTAAACCGCTCCTTATCGCGGCCGCTGTAACTTCCAGGCTCTCGCGAACTTGTGTTAACAGCCGCGTTGACGTTTCATTTCGAAGATAACTGGTTTTGCGATGCGAACGTAAAATCGAACGATGTAAAATGTTTTTACCTAATCTGCCATTTTCCATCAAGATTGCGATAATCAGTATAATTATCAGAATTAAAACAAATTAAAATTCATTAAAATTTTGCAATTTTAATGAAATCGTTTGAAACCGTTCTTTGAAAGTTTACATGTCATTTATATATATATTTTTTTAATTATTCAATATTTCTTTTTTATATTTTATGAATATAAAAAAGACGGAATAACATAATAATTGAACAGAGAATAAATACTGATCGAATATATCTAAAATCTCCGTGTTCCGCCACGAATTGGGGACAGTGGCACCCGTGGAAGGTGACAGTCCGATAAATGGGAGCGCGGGAGCGTAATCGCGTGCGAGTTAGCTCCATCTTTGCTATTATCGCCGCCTATTACCGGCGAGATAGCATTAGCGACGCGACATCGCCATCGCTTCGATCTCACGGGATGTCGGAGTGTTTGGTAGTTGCCAGATACTCCAGGAGATAAACTCCTATCGATTATCAATCGGCAAGCCATCGAGCGGACATACGCGTCGCAGTCGAATCGATAATCGGCTTGATAAGGCCCCCGTGGGATTCAATATTGGCCGCGGCGTATCCGGTAATGGGAATCGAAGGAGAAACATAAATCGATCCGCGCGCAGGGCTCGCACGGCTCCGTCGTAGTCGCCGTCGTCGCTTCGCGTTAACGGTCCGTCGATTATCAATTGACCGACTGTCAGCGTGAAGTCGCATTGCTCATCGATGATCAAGGCGGTTCGATAAGGCCTTCGTGAGCTAACGAGCCGCGTTATTGCTATCCCACGCGCGCGGCATCAACGCCGGACAATGGAAATCGAAAGAGAAACTCCCCGAGGATCGATCACCGCAATAACGCCGCGCTGCTCTCACTGATGGCTCGGCACAATAAAAACGCGACGACCGGCGATGTTCCGACGTACATACGTACGATTTCCCGTGGTCTTGCTTGGACAGCACGGCGGAGGATCTCGAGGGACTGACGTTTCTGGAGCGATTTCCTCGTTTTCCGATTTACGCGTCCCGCCGGTCGTTCGGTTTGGAAATAATATCGAGCTGTTGCGTCAGCGAGCGGATTGTCATTTACGATTTCATAAGTGCCTGAGAAACCGACGAGAGTAGAATAGATAAATCAAATTTGACTTCAGAATTGACTTACTTCCGCAAGAAATATGCAACTTCCTTTTGTGATCGTTGTAATCGAATAAATGCAGATGTAATGGGAAATGTCGTGAACAAGAGAAGAATATAATCTCTTTAGAGTTTCCTTTTATATTATTTGCATTGAAAGATGTCATGCCAGAATAGGATTGAAAAGAAACATTATATTGATTATTGTTTCCGTTAGAAACAAATAATTTCGCGGTTTTGTTCGTGCTTTTATTATCGTCTGATAAATTTGAGCTAAGTAGAGAAGCCGTCCATCGGTTTCCGATAATTAAGCGTCTTAGAATATTTCTCTCGAAACACCGATTCTTTCATTCGTCAAGCTGCGCCTCGGAATGAAGACCCTCATTTTTCTTTCCTCCTGCGAGTTTCTCTTAAGTCGACTGTATTTTTGAAACGCGAGCAATTCAAATTCACGATTATTAACAATTAGTCAGATAGGAGCGTCTCTTCGCGTCGAGACAGTTGTTCGCGACAAAGGGCGTTGCTCTACTAACGCCAAACTCATTTTGCTTATGCAGACACACGTAATATTGCTATTGACGCTAGTCTTCTGCGCAGACAGATCAGAAAATTTGGTACATTTACTTCCCGGCGTGTCGGTCTCGTTCTTGTCGATGTTGTTCCATTGTTTGGTTCCTTTATTCATCGCAAGGACTAATCAGCGCCTTCTATCTGCTTCCAATCAAGAGACATCCTTTCTTGTTCGTTGCATCGTTACGGTTCCGTTACTAAAGATAGAGTTCAGGATATCAGACAGACGAAATGCCAAAAGGTAGGTGTAGCGTGACGACGCGCCTCAATGATATCTTTCGACATTAGTTATCTTGCGCTTCGTCAGATGTTACCACACGGTGTCATAGAAAATCTGCGAAATATCGCATCATTGATCTATGCACAAGTCGGATGAAATTAACATTATAGTTATATTATTTTTTTTTCATTCTGTGATTAGTCAAGATTAAAATAGCGGTGCATTTTTACTTATATATATATATATATATATATATATATATATATATATATATACGCGCAAACTATACATACTATTGGCACAGTACATGACGAAGGTACAAACTCTATGAATCAGTAAGTGTACAAGGAAGCTGCGTGAGGTTAATACTTCAATTAAAAAAAAAAAAAAACGAAAGTTACTACAAATACAAGGATTGTATTTGTCGCAAATTTATCTAACTGACACCAATCTATCTAAATGTCACAGTTCATTTCAGTTTGGAATTCAAATACGTAGATATTTAAATAAATGAAAAGAACCAACGAGGAATTCAAAGCGTGTGTGATAATGTGTCGTGGGCAGATTATTAACCGGTCACAGGTCGATTGCTGCATAATTTCGAAACGGCAAAATCAGATAAAAGATCCATTGACACGAAATACACGCGAATACCGATATCGTGCGTTGCATCTGACGAATTTATGTTCGGCGCTACTGGCAACACCCGGCATCGATCCGCCGAGAGATCGTCGACCGATATGTCACGTAGATAGAATCGCGTATTACACTCGAATTTCGACTTGTTATGCTGGCATAGTGATTAAATATCGACGGCATCCACGCTACGTATATTGCCTTATGGAGCGGCGCGAATCAATGCGCGAATTAGCGCGAATTCATGGCTCGCGTCCAATAATTAGTTTTCATGTTTCGTCAGCGCGTAAATTAACGAAATGGTGGATGATTTTAGAAAAATCGTGTCATTAAAGATTTACATTGATCGGTTTAGTCGCACGAATGTTACGTGCTAATTGCTAATACGAATCCGGCTATCCGGTTGTTAGAGTCTGTATTCGGCATTGAACGGGTAACACGTCAAATTACATGATGCTAACAAAGACACGAACGAATGAACGATGTAGCGTATCGTTTCCTGCTACGTTTCGCTAAATCGTTGCATGATCGCTGGCTGTTAGGCGCTGTTAATTTATTGCATTTTTCCATGCAACTTTGAAATAAATGCGGTGCGAAGTGACGCATGCGAACGAATTGTTTTTGTGTCCACGTCGATACTCAGCTTCTTTTTGCCATATTGAAGAGAATCATGTACTTCATATTTCTAGACATATTTTAAAAATGCAATTTAGAATGCTTTAAAAAAACCGTGATATTTTTCTATCTTGTTTCCATTTTACTTGAAATTTTTCATTTACTATCTCTGCAGAACGATTTCCATTTATTAAAGTCAAAGGATGCGCAAAACTCTACAGGAAATTACAAACGACACAATTGCTTTGCTTCATTACTGAACTAGTACGTGTAAATATATACGATGTAAATCCCGTCGACAATAAAAAGAGCTGTGGTTATAATTTTTTACGGAGAATATGCAGATACTACTTTTGTATAATTTCGAACAGTTAGTCGAATATTCTCGTATATATGCTCGAAATTGTCAATTATGTACACATAAAATAGCTTTCAGAATAAATCATGAAAGTCATTACGAATAATTTAATGTACTTAAAATGGGAGCAAATGTAACCAGCGTCTGATCGCGCATTCGATTTAATCTGCGGAGCAACAAATTTTAATTTTTTTGTTGCGCAAAGGTAATAAAAGTAGAAGGCGAAAAAAATTTTTACTTTAATTTAAAAAATTTATAATTAAAGGAACGATATTTGAGAGCAGAGGGGAATAAAATTTCTTGTCTAAGAATATAAGAGAGAATAAAGTAAAAGCATTAGACTTATTATGAGCATGAAGATTTCCGGAACCGTGAGAGACAACAAAAATCTGCTGCCGTAAGCAATCTGCGCGAAATGCGTATTGTTTCGTAATCACACGCGCGTTCCTCGAGGGAATACCGCGAACTCATTCGTGCGACGGTAAATGGTCACTATCAGTTATACACATCACGTCGTGCGTGTACGTATGTACGCGGACAAAAGCTTCACCGACGGCGGTTCACCACCGTCGGGATGGCTTTTTTTTCCCTGTGGCGCCGCGATGATGCGGGATCGGGGTGCGCGCTCCGATCACAGAGCGCTGCGCTTTTTTATTGCCCGAACGAGCAGCATTCCATGCGCGCGCGACAGCACCCGCCTAAGGTGATAAAGGCACGTAGTCGGCTTCCCTTTATGGCGTACCGTCGTAAAGCGGAAAAAGGGGCTAGTGTGGATAATTAACCCGGCAATAACCCATTGTATGTATGTACATAGATCGCCCTTTCCGAGAGCTCAGGAAAACGTTTATGAAAGAATGATCACACATGACCGGCAGCGATCGAGAATACAGTAAGCCTGTTCGAATCATTATTTGACAGAATTATATTTCGTTGAAAGAGAGGAAAGAGAAAGTGGCTTTTTTGATAAAATCGTGATCGTGGAAATCGTGGTGCGAAAATTTTATTGACTCGTAAAACGGAGCTACGATTTTTTTACGGTTTAAGTTAATGCTAATGCACACATACTTTGACGCTGTTAATGGACAGTTAAACGCGTATCTCAAAACGAGTGCAGATTAGGGATTAAAGACTTCTTCCCAAGCGACATTATTCCAATTTCGATATAAATACATCTGCCGTACTTAGTAAACGGGAGTAAACAACCTATAAATACGATCTGGCGAAGAAAGTTTGAATAAGCGTTTGTAACTTCATGAAGATGCGTTTCCGTTTGAGAAACAACCTATCTGGCGCAAAGGCTGGGAGATAAGGTTTCGGTTGCCTGTGGGATGAACTTGGAGAAAAATGCTTTAACTTTTATCCTCGCAAAACAGCCCGTACCTCGTAAAGAATCGGGGATGATATTTTTGGAGGGACCTGTTTGATAGACGACAAGAGGGAATATCGCTTTGGGGATGTTGTCTTCCTATCGCGTCAGCAAAAGTTCTCCTACAATTTATGATCCTGCGTATAATGTAAATAAAGAGAATACGCTTGACATGAATTATATTGCTTTACCGGTTTTTTTCTGATTTTGCTTCATATAAAAATTTGAACGAGGTTTTACCATAATACACTAGAAGCATATATATATATATCTTATATAAATTATAAAAGTGTACATCTTATATAAAACATAACTTTGCGCGCGCATTAAACGGACAAGGTTTAAAGTAGGTCAAATTTAGAAATTAAATTTGTTGTCTTATTATGAAAGATCGTGTTATCAGTGTCTAAACTGAATTAATTGTAATTAAATTTCTGGGTACTATTGTACAATTCGTTCTATATTTAAGATAAATTTCATTGAACTGAATCGTAGGTATATCTTTTACATTCGGAATATTTACCCGATCGTATCACAATAGATTTCTCTCGCACGATTGGAAACAGCATTTTCTGCTTAATGCGCACTAATTCTAGTTCTATATCGCTGGTTATTATAATGATCGATTGAGAATGATCAAGAATGTTGGGAACTTTTTGAAAATTTCACGATGCAATAGACGCAGTGCGCGATATTAAGTTCTCGATGAGAGTGACTTTATAGGCAGGCACACATCGATCGGAAGAAAGGAAGGAAGGAAATAAGTACGTGAAAGTTAAGAAACTCGAGAACTCAGCATCTTCCTCGGTTAAGGCCTGGCAAGTCGCGGGAAGAAGCGGGCGAGGGAGAGTATAAGGCCGACACCACATAACTTCCGCATATTGGTCGACAGGCCGAGGAGTAACGGGAGGGTGGTTACGTTAGGGCGAGCGCGAGTACCGGGGAATGTCATATCCAATATTATCGAACGAGTTCCAGAGTCTGACGCTCTGTATGGGGATTTCGATGAGGCGGGCCAGCCGTGGGAAAAGGACGTGGAGGAGATGGCGGCGGGGGAGAAGGAGAAGAAGGAGTGCGGAGGTCGAGGAGTGAGTTGCAATCTCGCAGTTTGACTTGGGGTGCGCGCGTCATGTTTAAGCGGCAATTTTGGCATCCTGCAGACCCCGGACCCCACCTTCTTCAACCGCCGTCGTCGCCGTGGTGCTCCCACCCTCCGGCCGGCGGTACCACCCTTTTGCGATCCTTATGTCTCCCCTCCGAGGGGGTTGCCTCGCCTGCTACTGACAGATAGGACGAAACTCGCGTCTCCAGTACCGCCGAAGCCCAGGCATTGGAATTGCACCAATACATTGCGGGATTCTGGCGACGGTGGTGTCGCGCTATGCGGTTGCTTCGCGCGATCTATAAGATCGAGTTGTACGCGTTGTTGAAACGATGACTCTTATACGTGATAGACGCGCGGTAAATACACACATACAGAATAAATAATAAGTTCGCTTACTAGTTTGCATCCGCAGGCAATTCGATACGGTCCTCTTTTTTTCTTTCTTTCTTTCTCTCTTTTTCTCAGCGCTTGTAGTTTATTTTATCAATTTCATATCGATTTCTTTTTCTGAGCGGTATAAGAGTTGCTACAAAACGTACTGTATTATTGCAGACATAGAAAAATATTAAGTACTCACTGCATGTTATTTTTTCTGTAAATATCGGTTTGTACATCGATGTGAAGTTTTAAATGTATTAATTACTAAATGAATTAGTAGAAATAGTAATTAAATAATCTTATATATGATACATAGTGAAGTCGAAGTCGACGGATAAATAGATTGAAAGAATTTTATGATGTTATATCCGCGATATCCGCATCGTAATTATTTCTTCCGTGTACTATTTTGTTGAAGCGGGATTGTAGAAGAATCACAAAATAATGTCGCGCGCAAATAAGCTACTTCGTGAGAAAACTGGGAAACGCCGCCTTGTTCCGACGTTATATTCTGTACCAATACAATAGCTGATCCTCGGAGACGGGGCTATTACCCTAAACAATCTTTTCATCGATAACCGTTTAAGCCACTTAAGCCCTAGCTGACCGGAGCGAGCGAGGATTAAAAGTACGAGCGATTAAGGTTAATTTTCTTTAAGTACCCTGTTAACAGTGCGATAACATTGAGCGGCGAACGATAAAATTACCAGGGGTTCGAGAAAAGAGAAAGCGCATGGTCAGTATGTGTAAAGAGGGGAAAAGGGAGAGTATAAAGAGAGAGAGAGAGAGAAAAAAATAACGATGTCGCCGGGCACGTCTCACCAAATCGCCATAAAATATATTTCGCCGACTCAGCCTACGATACGTTTTGCCGAAAGAATCGTACATCAAATCGGAACCCGGTTGGCAAAGAGTAACTAGGGGGATGAAAGTTAACTCTCTCATGAGAAATTTTCGCGACTAATTCAGGTTGTCGAGTGTATTCCGGGTGTATCGCGTGAAACGCGTTCGTGTTGTTAAATCCGATGCTCTCGTTAGATAGACGCGTAAATTGGCAACCGCCGATCTTTCCGCTGGAAGCAAAGGGAAGTAACTCGCGACAAAGTTGCGAAGTCAATGTAGACGACTAATCGGTCGCGGACGCTATTTCAATCAGCGGGAAAATAGATTGCGCGGCTGTCGTTTAATCGGATCATTAATTAGAAATTGACGTCGTATGTGCGTCAGACAGCGCGGGCAATAACAGCGGTGGGAAGACGTGGCGGTTTTGCCACGGAGAAAATTACGGAGTATCGCCGTTGATTGATCGGCCAATTAATTAGACATTGACGCGCGGGGCTCGTAGCGCAGCGTGCTCGTGAATTCGGAATGTAAGATATACTGCAGACGTTTAAGTCGGCTGCACAGTTGCACCATTTACCGGGATCCTCCCCTACCTCTCTTTAATGTAACGACGCGACTAACGAACCGTGACTACGGAATAAATGTAACCTACTTCGTGAAACGAGTATAGCGGTAACTGTAATTGAGGTATCGACAAGAAAATAAATCAAACCGCATCGGCTCGTTATTGATGGAGCCAATTATGCTCTCTGACTCTTCTTTGTTTTTCTTTTCAGTTCAATTTTGCTAATACGTAACTCTGATACTTTTTATATCGCAAAAACAACGTTATCCTAATAAGAAATATTATGTTAAATTCCATGATATGCGATAATCTAGCTCGGTAATTTTAGGGATTAAAATCCATGATTGCGAGACTTACTATCGCATAATTTCTGTGAAAATATGTGTTAGGCGATGCTATTGTTGGCATGGAATGTAATACTGTAATAATCACTTCTCGTCAATAGTTTAATTAATACAATAATTAACGGAGAATAGAATTTTAATTTTATTAATTAATATTAATTAATTTTTTTACATTTTTTTTTAAGTAATTAATTTTTCGCCGATCGAACGTAATAGTCAACGCAAAAATTTTCCATTCTTGCTAGATACACGCGCGCCCGATCAAAGCTGCTGTAGGAGAAATTAGTCGTTGATGTTGCTTCTCATCGTTTCCCGATACAGCATTCCCTCGCAGTTTACCGTCTGTCCATCAGCGTGATAGGGCGGCGTGCATGAAAGAATTCGTGGCAAAAAGCAAGCCACCTACGGAAATAAATCTCTCGCGTGCTGCACCGTTTTCTTTCGCCGGAACTTCGTCAAAGTCGGCAACAGACGTCGCTTCGCCACGAATTCCTCTTCCCGAGTCGAGGGAAGGATCCGTGTGCGGGGTCGCATCGATTTGCGACCGTTAGTTTCTGTCATACATCATCGCGACTACTTCGAGACGGCGTTGTGAGGTCACACAGTGAGCGGGCTTTTTCCAAATAGCGCGTCGAGATCCCGCACGCATGCCGGAGGGATAAATTCCCGCGGGAACTTTATTAATGACAGGGAGCTGATTAACGATCGGCGCTCCACTTGTCTACTCTAACTCACTCGTTCTCGTCTTATTGCAGTCGTAGCTCTTCCACCACCCGCGTTATTCTCTTCCGTCCGTACTGGGCGATTCGAAATATATACCGCCTTCTCCGTTGCCCGTTAAATCCTTTAGAACGTTGCTACTCGCGCTAATGAGAATGCCTTGAGAACGTGGTGCTTCATAAGCGTGGAAGCGCGAATAATTTACACGAGACGAGTGTAATTACATAATAATTGCGTTAACGATTAACGCATACGGAGTTATGATTTGTTGTCTTACCCTGGGTAGTGAATTTAACGAAGACGCGGAAAGAATACCCGGTGAAGACCGGCTGTCATGGAGATATTTGTGTAGGACACTTTTATTTTCGCCCGTCGCGCGCATCGTCCTCGTTAGCGCGAGACAAAGGGGGTGCGAAATATCATCTAAATGGCGAGAACTTACCGCAATGCATTTTGTTAATACACCGGCATTATCGTGCATTACGTCGACCGTGCGTATCTACACGAGTTTTCAACTATTAAAACGAATAGCGTATTTCCAAGAAAGAAAAACGTACAAACATATTTTGCAGAAACATAAATATCCGTGGAATTAATTTGTTATTAATAGTTCATCGGCTTCGTGCACATATGCATCTCTTTCCAGGGGTTATGGCAATCGAGCCAACAGGTTACCGCTAGAATCTTGCGACTTCCACTATCTTGTTTGGAGTTTAGATGAATGTGTCTTACTTCTAAGGCCCTCCACTAACCGAGCCCGGCATTTAACTTGCTAATATCATATTCATTGTATATTCATCGTCGGCACGGAACAGCCTGTAACTTCAGGTAACGCTGGTTTCGTGTGCTTACTCGCATCAGCATTATTTTCCTGACACCGAGGTGCAGAAATTTATTTATTAATTGGAGAGAAACAAATAAAACACCGGTTTCCAAAAAAAAGTTGCAACCCGAGAGTTTCTGCTTTCGTTATTTGCTCGCATTCATCATGCTATATTTATTCTTTGAAATTTGCTTTACACACATTCAATTTCCAATTAAATTTGCAATTAATACGATCTCATGTTTTTCGAGGATAATCCATCGTAGTCTCGTGATGAATGAACGCAGATGTCGGATACTGTTGCAGATTATCGCAAAAAGTGTTTTTCAACGTCGACGCATGTGACGTTACCTCTTTTCAGAAACAAACTCAAACTTAGAAAGCGCGGTGGCCTCTAACGCCCATTCAATTTATCAAGCGTAATGAAAATATAAGGCGGTAACCACATTAATCGCGACAATCAATCATGTAAGCGAACCTGGACTTACCTGCAAACTTGGTAACTTATCGTCCGACCATTTATAGTTTGGCGAACTTCGTATTGCTGCGTACTTGCCGGCACTTTAGTAAACACTTTCATGTAATATAAAAGCCAAGTCTTCCTCATTGGATCTTACACATTTGATTTTTATAGATTATTTACAATTCTTTGATAACGATTCATCAATGATTATAGATTTGCGATTATAAGTTTCTTAGCGTTACGTAATTTGCCTGAATCCGCTTTACTTCATCTTGTAGTAAAAGATTAAAGATAATGTTTCTATACACTCTTATTTAACGAATCCAACTTTTCTGCGAGACGCAGTATATTATATATCCCTTTGTGAAAATAGGAATAAATTTAAATATATCTTTTCTGCATCTTCGAACTCTCTTTTTTTCTCTCTCCAAATTTTTGTGTTTTCGAGACAAATTGCTGCAACTGTCCTTCGAATAAGATTTACGCAATGTCCTACGTTACATGTCATCCGTCACAGAGAGATGACACTGCTCGCCGGCTAAAGGCAAGGATGCCAAAATTATCAGAGGTTCATTGAACGAGCGAGTTCATCTCCCCTTCCCAGTCTACAGTCGTATCTCTCGGTTTTCGTCTAGCATCCACCCTTTCGTTGAATTTCGATGACCCCGAGTCGATACACGCTCCCGAATGAAAGAGTAGAAAGCTAGACAAGGGCAATCGTCCGAAATGGAGGAGGTAGAGCCCAATTTTCTTACGACGCCCGGATGCGGCGGTGACTACGTGAGAGTCGTGAGTAGAATTCTGTTTACTCTTCGCTCGAGCCACCATTTGTTCCATCCACTCCACATTCCTCTCCGCCGCTTCTGCTCGCTCTTTCCGCGCCGTTCTTTTTCGCCGGCAGTTCACCGTCCCCCGGTTGCATTGACTAAAAACAGCGATGCCAGCGGCGAGCGCTTTTGCAACTCGCTAGATAGCTTTAATTACCTCGGTCTGCAGATAAAATAGTCGCGTAATTTCAATATAATTGTCCATACGTCTTTCTTTCTCCTCCCTCACCTAACGTTGGCGATAACCTTACGTTCTTCCGTCTCTCTTCGTTTTTATCTCTCATGAATAACGTTAACTATGTACATCTTGTAACTCACTGCTCGGTGCATTCCAGCTTTGAAATTTTTGCATCGCGCAATGTGATCTTATTTTACGGGATTACCATTAACTTTGTTGCCGTAGGTGAGAAAGCATTTTAATTTTTTTATATATACCGATTGATCAATTTCATATTTAAATATATTGCGAATGTAGAATTGTCTTTTGTTTCTTTCTCCGCATAATTTCGACCGTACAGTCTGAAGACGGTTATTTGCAGAGATGGCTATCTCTTAATTGATGAATAGTACCTACTTTGCCCTTTTTCCATGGAGGGCAGATTATGTTTCTGTCGCAAGGTAATTTTATTGTGCCGCTACTTTTCTACAAAATTGTGCGGCATGCGGTCACGACAGACTACTAAGTGCTGTATTAGGGAGGTAGATAAGAGTTGCATACAGTAGCAAGACTCAATTATATTGCGAAAGTACAGAAAAAGTACTGCGCGATTGCGCATAGAATTCTGCCACTGTTACTTTAGCTTCAATCTTTTTTCTCTTCTTTATACTCTCTCATTTTTAACTCATATGTAGATGCTTAACGAAAATTTCACTGATAATCTTGACATGTTTTTAAAGTAATCACATCACGTTGACAATTTTAACGGCACTTTTCACTTTATTAAAACATATTCCAAATCCATTAAATGTAAAACGTTTCTAAAGTTCTTTTGCAGTGGTGACCATTAAATGAATTTAGAGGTTGATAAAATTAAGATAATCATATGTTTGTCCCTTTATATATCATTAAATATTGTTGAAGTTATTTGTTAGCTGTAGAAATCGCATGTAATTGTAGAAGGGATGTAACCACTCTAACTGTCAAATTAATATTTAAACGGCAATAAGCCGCGCAAAATGTTTCGCGCTTATTAAACGTCGTTACTCACTGATTCGGTCATATACGTCTCTTTGATTAAGAACGGGTCTTCGAGGACGGCAATAAAATAACAAGCGTAAAAGCGAGCTGTCGCCAGCCTGCATAGTACATGGGAAAATGGAACACGATAATAAATATCACAGTCGTGACATCCGTAGAACAGATTAATCGCGCAGATAACTCTACTTTTAAAGAGAATGGACGCGGCTTTGTGACGATTTTATACTTCCAATTTCGTCTCACTCTTATTACCAACATCTGTTTACCGAATTATTACCGATATAGAATCGTCATAAATTTAAACAAAACAGCGTTCATTTATTTGCGCAAATGCTTGTGGAAAAACAGAGTATTTACGGAAACATGTAATTGCAAAAGTAACGAAAATAAAATTTTGTATTTTATAAAATTTTAGAACTTTGAGACGAAAAACTGGATTATAAAAACTGATGAAGTACGCGCACGTTCGAAAAATCTATATTTTTAAAGCGATTTTTTTAGCGTCTGTGACTGAATGAATGAATAAATAAATAATAAGATACGTATATCGATGGTATTCTCGTTTCTTTCGCATGTTTCGTGATGATTTAACGTTACGTCAGATTTTCGCTCGCCTAAGCGATTCCGATATTTCTGACATGAAATTATCGTCGCCAGGAGGGAATGTCAGAAACATTTCGAGGCTTCGCCACACTCCGAGTTTTCGCGCGTGGCCGCGTTCACGGGAATACATTTCGCGCGCGATACAGAGATCGGACGGATAAACCATTTCGCCGCGGACGAAATAGCGAGTGAGGACGACCGAATTAAATTTCCCGCGGCTAGAGACGCTGAGCTATCATATGGCTTTGTCCGCGAGTTGATAATGTTTCGAAACCGACGCTCAGGAGATAGAGAACGAATAGTATATGCATGGTGGAGGCGCACTATGCGTGGCAACACGAGGGAGAGAAGAGAGAGAGAGAGGGAGAGAGAGAAAGAGAAAGAGAGAATCGGGGACCGAGGAAAGCTAAGAGGATACGAATAGGGGTGTAAACGAGAAAGAGAGAGAGAGAGAGAAGGAGAAATAACCGACGGTCAATGACAGAGCTTCCTGCGGTTTTCTCTGCTCGTCCGCCTGTATTCACGGCTCAGTAAGCTGGCAATAAATCCACTCTCTCCATCCCCAACCCCTGCCCGCGCTCATTCATCCACTTGCTGCCTATGCGCGTGTACGCACCCTCGAAACTCCGCGTTTTGTTGAATCGCCGGAATGAGATTGTAAATTGACATAAATTAAATTTGAAATGGCTCTGTGCCGGAGTGACCAGCGGACTGACGAGCGAAGCGTGTTTCTGATTAACACTCGCATCACCTCTAAAACCTTTATTCCATAAATAAGACATTAAACTTATCCTGTATGTATACATCATTTGAAACTAGATTGTCGCTCAAAATAATTACAACATTTTGGTCCACAGTATTTTCCCATGATAAAAAGATAGTCATTACAACATTACCATAAAGTAATAATTAAGTTCATATTATTATTGAAAATGTTATTGCATATTTACCGTCTATAAACATCCGTGAATATTATGAAAATACTTCATTTCGTTTTATTTCGTTAATTTTTCATTTTGTTTCGTAAATGTAACTCGTCGCAAATGAAAAATATAAAATGCAATAATGTTGTCTGTAATTTGTACGGAAAAATTATTCGTGTTTTTCGTAATTTTTAATTAGCGCGATGATATTTGGCGAGGTGTCATACGCGAGAATGGAGGGTTATGTGTATCGCTCGAGATACTGCGCACGGGCAGTGGTAGTCAAACAAAATCGCCGATTCTGCACGGCCGATTAGTATCATATTCGTCGATTAATCCCGTAATATCGAAGTCTAATATTTGTCTCGCAGCGGGCACTATCGATCGCCATATTCCCGTTGGTACTCGTACGAGAAATTCGTTGGCTGTTGACACATTGCACAAGAAGAGAGATAGATAGATAGATAGATAGATAAAGGCAGAGAGAGAGAGAGAGAGACCAAGTGAAGCGGGCGATCACATTGCCCCATGGGTCTCTTCTACGGAGTGCACGAGGTCACTTCCGATGTGACGTGGACCCATTCGAAACTATTCGACATTTAGTTCGCACGGGCGATCAAAGACTGTGCCGTTCCCTTCGGCAGTTCCCCACGGTGCTGCAACGGCATCTTCGTAGGACCCTGGGCACCTTCGTCGTCGACGCCGTCATCCAATCGTCGTTCAATCGCCGTAGTGCAAGTTGCATCGAGATTTCGTACCGCCAACAGGAAATCCCATTCGAGAAACGCTGGTAGCTAAGGTAGCACCGGTAGTTAATCATCGGCTGTTGCCAATAGTTTCACTGTCTGTAGCTTCCACATCTCGCCGGTATTCGCGGCCCCTGTATAACTTGTCCAGATGTAGTTCCTTATCCAGCGTCAGCTGGATGTAGTCGAAGTTTATTACGCCGGTAATGTCTAAGTTGCCCGTATATCGGTGATAACGCGGACGGGAGTTACAGAGTTCTCTCGGATATACATCTCGGCGCGTTAACGATTGCTTCGGCTAGATCCGGGACGTCGAATTTGTTAACCAGCGGCATTAAGGTAGACACGGATATCGTATTACGTCCCGGTACAACGCTACGTGGTTGTCGAAGGAACAATGTCTGCCAGTATGCGAACTACGTGTGTACTTATTCATGGGCGGCATTTATGTTCAATCCGCGTTGCGAATCAATCCTCCGCGGACACGTAGCAGTAACTTACGTAATGTAATTGCATGTATTACCCGTGCGACGTGATTATTGATTATGGTTCTCCTTCAGGAGAGGGAAGATATAGGGAAATATTTCAATTTGAGGAGAAATATTGCAATTTATGGGAGCATAAGCGAACTGTCATGTATTTTTGAAACGATAGCTTTTAATTCTCGTTTTTTCGGCTTCCGTTGGCGGTAGAACAGTGAACGAACGGAAGTGTTTGTAATTACATGCAATTATGGAAAACGGCCAGTTTTGACCAGTCGCGTTTCGATCAATCGCGTTACAAAGCAATATTAGTCGCTCCGCGAGAATACGCGCGTAATTATCGGCCGGTAATCGCGACCGTGTAATTTGTGGACGGCCGCTTTTTTTCATTTAGCGACGTTTCCGCGCCGCACCGAGCCGCCGGGGAGACGTCCACTCCGCGCTCGTGCTCGAAATAACAGAGTTCGTAGGAGAAATTGGTGTAACTCGGTGCTTTGCGGGCCATTAATAACGCGACGCTCGAGCGCCCACTCGCAGAACTCGCGCGTGTTTGTCGTCGTCGCCAGTGCGTTGGTTCGCGCGAATATACCGCGAACACATCCGACATACACGTGCACACGAATGGGCACTTACCGGGCGACTCGGCACGATGACCAAGCACGCTCGCTCACGCGAGGAGCGCGGAGTGCCTCGTGAGTGTGAGCCGAGCTTTCGGCGTCTCCGTCACGGATTTGCGAGCGGAATCGATGTGAGGCGGGTTGAAGCGACGAGGACGACGAAAGGGGAACGGTGTTTTACCCGTGTTTCGTACGTGCGAGGTAACTACGAGCCTGTAATATCGGTCGTTACAGACAGATATTCAGATAGATGAAGTTACGTAACACATATGAGACGGGGTCCATTCGCGACGCAAGTAACTCTGACGCAGAGGAAAGGGGAGGATAAAGCGTTACATGCTAAAATCTTACAGAAAAAAGTATATTCATGGTTAATCAGGTTATCGATTTACAAGACAATTGTGTTACATTGTGCAACTAAAGGAAATTCTAATTATATGTACGAATGAAACAACATAAATCAAACATGTTTACTTTCTACAATGCCTCGAATAGAAATAAATCGTGTTAATAGAATAGCGTTGAGTTTGGCGTAACTTAATTGCTATAGATTTGCAAAAGCTGATTGATAAGACAAGAAAAATTAGATTGTTTTAATTCCATTTTCCATAATTTCATTTAAAGTTCCAGGATAATTTCTTCAATTTCTAGTGTAATTAATTTATCATCAAGCTTGTTAAAACATTTTTTCAATTTCTGGTGTAATTAATTTATTATCGAACTTGTTTAAACATAGAATATTTTTATAGAAGCTTTCGACCCAGTTTCGTTATTTGATTCGAATAGATTATTCGCGATGGGGAATCATTTATATAAGAGATTCCGATAATAGTCATGTATGAACTTTAATGCCGGGATATTGTGCCACGTCAAAGCATGTTGCTTTCATGCTCCAGATTTTGCAGGAATTTCCGTCGGAAATGCGAATGCCCCGATCAGATTGAGTAACTGGCGCGCGAGCGTCAGCGCGAGATCATCGCCAAGGGATTAATTAAACGTAACAAAGAAATAAAACGGCGACGTTATCCGTAGCGGGATACACACAAGTACACACAAAGAACGGTGGATCGCCATCGTATCACTCGGGGGTATCTCGCATTTTCTCGTGGCTATCCCGCCAGGCGAGAACCGGAAGTTGGAGCGCACAGCTCTTTTCCGGCGGCATGGCCGAGCGTTTGCGCTCGAACGGCGGATTAATCGCGATACGCGTCAGGCAAAGGAACGCCCGGCACGATGGGGCGGAAGAGAGAAAGATGGATGAAGAGAGCTAGGCGGAAAGAGAGAGAAAGGGAGATAAAGAGAAAGAGAGATAAAGGATCTTCGTGCACTCCTTGGATGCATACAAAGGTAAATCGCGGCACGTATTGGAATTTGTTAAACGTGCTCTCACTGTCGAGATGAGAGGGCTCCTTTTTGGAAAACGAGAAGATGGCTGAAGCAAGATTACCGCGGCCATTTTCCGCGATGCAGGAAATTCATTGCCAAGAAGTCATTATATTGTTTTAACGAAACGTGAGGCATCAGCGATATGAGTTTAGACGCAGCTAGAAAAGTTAATTAAATTGCAATCGGTTTTTGTATTTCAAGAGTGTATTAAATTCTTTATTTATTGTTCTCTCTCTTCTCTCGATTTTCTTTCTTTGTACTGACAGTTTTTAGCACGTATCTTAACAAAGAAAAATAGAAACGTTTTGCAATATTGATCGATAGTATTTATTATAAATGTGTGTACAGTAACGAAGTGGATTTTTGCTGTTCTCATCGTTGATTATTTTATAATCCAAATAGATATGTGTATATATATATATATATTTTACTTAGTTTATTATTAAACTTTCTATATATATTAATATTTCTGAACTAACAATTCTTTTTTAAGAACACATCATATAGCATAAAATTACATAAAAAATATATATAGTACAAATGATTCACAAAATAGACAATAAAGTTTATACACGGGCTAACGAACGATGAAATGCGAAAGATTAAATTTTAACGGACGACGTTTGACCTCTTTATTTTAATGTTCCATTAAAGTCGCGTATCTGTATGCGTAGTTTGAATGTTAATCGAAGAATCTGTTTGAGAGTGTAACGAAGAAGAACGAGTGCAGAAGCAAAGCGACGAAAAATAAAGGATCGTCCTTTGAGTTGTTTATAGAGGTAAGTCGTGGCTTTCACGGAATTTGCATAGCTTTCCTCAAGAAAATGGGCACGTGGAGGAAAATAAGGAACAAAGGAAGGGCAATTTCGTTGTTGACAGTAGAAAAATTACCGTAAAAAGATTACGTGTACCGTGGATCATCAAAGCACTATTAAAATACACTGCGAATTGTCAAACTTGCGAGTTATCTCTTATGAAATAACGTTGAAATTGAATGTAGGAAGAAATGCAGAAATATACATGTAAAACTTGCATATTTTTTGATATTAAGAAATTCTAAAATAATCCATAAACCATGAGAATTAAATACATCTTTTCTGAAGATAAGATGTAAGAATGTATTATTTTTATTTTAAATATTATAATATATATTAAATATTATAATTATAATATAATATTAATTATAAATATCTTTTTTTTATATATTTTTTAAATTATATCTTTTGACTGAATCTTTGATTGAATCTTTGTCACTACTATTTCTACTTTCTTAATTAACGATAATGAGTTTGCTAGTACAAAACTAAGCGAGAATATAATTAAATAATTGATAAAGTAGCGATTGATAAAATTACCTCCGCGACAATTAATTTGTAAAAAGAAGGATTTTGCATTTTAATGGACGCACCAATGTAATCATATTCGCAAATTGCGATGTGAAAAGGATGACGTCATTAGAAGCGTATATGAGTGCGGGCGAATTGACTGATACGGCAAAGAGAAAGAGAGAGAACGCGTCGGATGTGTTTACAAAGGTAAATCGCGGTGGTTTTCGTGAAATTCGAACCGGTGTCGGTCGCGCTGTGAAAACGAGAACTGACGCCCGAGGTATGGAGTAGTTTCACGAACAACAAAGGACAAAGCTTCCGCAGGAACGGATATCATAACGAAGAATGGCGCGCGACGAGATTCGCCGTTAATAATGAACGTTCGCATTAACAGCGCTGTACTGTTAAGAGTATAATTGAAGTGGTCGGAGAAAGAGAGAGAGAGAGAGAGAGATAGATAAAGTACAGATAAATTATGCGTTCGCGCTAATGCGAAAGACGGAGGATTCGAGTGCGCGAGAAATTTCTGCACGGCCAGTACTGAACGTGGGCAGAAAACGCCAGGCTTTCCCATCGGGTTAATCGCTTTACGGGGGGGGGGAGGACAGGAAATGCACAAGGGCTGAGGAACGCAAGTTGCTGGTCGTTCAAAGCTAAGTTGTGGCTTTCATGGAATTCGACAACGACTTGCACTCGCTCGAGAAATACGCGCGTGTATGAGGAGAGAGAGAAAGAGACAGAGATAGAAAGAGAGAGAGAGAGAGAGAGAAAGAGAGAGAAACTAATTTTGTAGATAACGAAGAACAAGGTACGTCGATAGGAAACTGTAACGGATTGTGGCCGGGAAGGATTAAGCACGTTCATTATACCATAACTTAGCGCGGTATGCAATCGAGTTAAAGAAGTACGTAAAGGATTAGTCTGACAAATATTTATTGCATCTTTTAATCTCCCGGTTTGCGCGCATCTGCGCTTCTTAATCTTCCCCGCTTTAAGATATTTAATTCATCGAGCACATCGTGCGGACTGCACGCTACTCCTGCTTTACATGCGCCTGGTATATATTTCATTATTCTATCGCATCGAACCGCGAGAGAGGGCGGGCTGAAATTGGTGTTCTCCAGTCACGATTTACACGATAGCGATTGCACGAAGCGCCGTATAAGCGACGAGAGGGGAGGCTGCAGAGAATCGCGGTGCCCCCCCGAACTCGTACGTCGACAATAAGGAATTATTTCGTTTCGTTGCACGAATTTGTCATGCGCATCGCAAATCCGACTATAACGGGCGAGATGCGCGACGAAGCGCAACGTGCGTCATCGCCGGATTAATGGCAGCGCAGTGCCACCCCTTTCGTAAAAGCTCTCGAAGCGCTCGGACAAAGTGGACCTGAAGATGGGATAGTGCGCGTTGACCGTTCAAAGGTAATCGTACCTCCCACGTAATTCGACGCGGATACACTTCAACGGTTGGAAAACAAACGCGGTAGAGAGGATACTTTCGGCAGATAACAAAGACGGGTGTTTGCACGCGGTAGATTGGCGAGGCTGAAACGGATACGTCAGGCAAAGGCAGATGTTACCAAGGATTATTACAATATTAATAGGACACGTCAAGAGAGGACAGAGGAGATAAATAGAAATCGTGTAACGAGAGGCGATGGGAAATGGGGTTGCTGAATTATTAACTACCACATGACTCCGAATTCGCGTCAGTGTGATCGATGCCACGACAGATTTAATACGGATTTTATTAATAATTATATTGATAGGAAGGGACAAAAATTAATATGATTGCGAGAAAGAGAGGAAGGGAAGGAAAAAGAGGAAGAGAAAGAGTATTTAAAGAGAAATTTTTTATTTCGAAAACTTTTCACTTTTGAAACAAGTTTTTAATAAAGATTTCGCATTGTCACTTGTGTTTCAGTTAGAATCATTTGTGGATTAATTGCACCCTACGCTAACATTATTATACAATGTATTATACAATTCCATATTTTGCAATAATGTTTGTTTAATGTCTACATTGATGTCAATATATTATAATATCTATTATAATACTATAATACTATACTTTGCAGTAATATATTGCATCAATAATATTACGTGTAGAGCACCATTATTTTATTGTGCCATTATTGAAAAAATTTTAAACTAGGGGATGTTTATACAATGTCTTTGTTTAGATAACCGAGAGAGTAAAAAAATTTTTAAATAATTAAAATAACAGTACTCGAGCTGAAATTAAAAATAGTGTAATATTGTATAATTCTGAAAAAATATTACGAACGAAATACATAAATTCATCAAAACGATACGAATGGCAATTGGAGGAAATGATGAGTAATTTTTGACAAACTCTTTCGGAATCACATGGTAAATTTTCAAATATATGAATTTTCAAATAAATATTACTTCGATATGTAACGTGCACGCGACAAAAAATAAAAATGGTGTGAATTTAGATGGCTGCCATGATTTGAAAATCACATCACGCGAGTTATTACGATACTAATCAGTCGGGGAATGATTGCGCGATGTAAATGCACATCCCGCGAGGATGCCGGTTTATCTCGCGAGAAGGTACGGAGCGAAAGTTGAGGATGGAACTGAATCCAGGCCGCCTGTCGCGGCCGCCACGATAAACCTAATCAAAACAGTCGCGAATAACTCGAATAAAGCGGGACGCAACTTCCACGCTTGGTAATGTCGCGCTCTAAAACACACATGCGAGATACGATTGTGTGTGTGTCCGGGTGGTGATGAAGAACGGTGCGGAGCATGTACAGTGAAAGAGAGAGAAGGGACCAGGGGGAGGGAGAGGAAGACGATCCCGCAAGGAGTGATAGGTAGCGGAGGGTAAGAGAGAACGCCGCCTGAGGGAGAGGAATACTGAACAGTACGTGCAACGCGAAACGAGCGGATTCAGTGCGCTGGGCGGGCACGATGGGTGGCGGTGGTAGTGATATACTTTGGTCGGACATGCAATTAGTAGTGCTAGCGTGACTATGGCCGGGCAACCACTGGTATAGTCAGCCGCGGTGGAACGGTGGGTGCCGCGCGGAGGAGAAACAGGGACGCGCAGGGGGTCCGACCGCGGGAGACTCGCACGCCGACCGCGATATTCTCTCGACCTCGTTCGCATCGTGTCGGCGCGAGGGGTGTCGGCCAGAGACGGGGGGACAAAGGAATGGCGATTTCTTCGTGTTCTTCGATGCTTCATCGCGCGTGATCCTCGAGCGTTTTGTGGACGGTCGGCGCTTCGCTGGACTCTTGCTATCGCGAGTAATGTTTTTATGAGCGCGAATGTCTTCTTCTTTCTTCTCCCTTTTTTTGCAAAAACAATATGTGGGTGTCATGTTAATAATTTTAATAATATTACTGCGGAGGCGATTATTAAAATGCGGATTTCAGTTTCTACAATAGTTGGGGACGCATAGCATAAAATACGCGCGTGTCGGGCGATAATAATGAGCGATACTAAAAGCGAATTGAAAATGTAACCGGGAAATATCCCGGCGGAATAGTGCGCTTTGGCACCATTTCGGCGTGGATGTTAATTGCGGCGCGGACCTTTTTTTTTCAGAAAAGCGGCGGTTCGGACGAGCAAAGGTCAACACTGATAATTCATGGCGTTCGACGATAAAAGCGGCATCGGCCGTCTAATAGTAGGCCGTTATAATTTATAATAGAATGGCTGTGGCGCGGTTCGGACGGCCAAACAAGCCGAGAAATATGGCACGGCCATTAAAGGCTAACGATTAATTAAGCAGGAAATAAATATTTGCCCAACGAATTACGGCGATATTAATCTCCGTTTTGTGCGTGCCGTCGTGTTGCGTCGCGTTACGCATCTCTCCTTTCGCGTGTTTGTGCCCTGTTTTCCGCGATTATACGGGCCACGAGCTCCTCTCGCGAAGATCAGAACCCAACCCGCAGCGAGATAATCCATGAAACAATCGTGAGATATGTCGCTAGTCGCTTAAGAAAATGCTTTCGCTTCGAAACTCGTACAAACGTCTCGCGGCTCTTTTATTCATGATTCAGAGACATTTATTAATGTCAATCATAGCTAGCAGTAATCAGATTAAAGAAGAGCTTTCAGTTATTTATAATAATTTAATTACATAATTTATTGCTTTTATAAATAATTTTGAAGAACTGAATTTTGTATGATGTTTTCCAATCTTTATTTCCAATTTTTATTGAAAACTGTTTTATTTCGAACATGTTATTATTCTTTTACGGAATTGTAGTCCATTATTTTTAAAATTAAATGCTTAAATAGAAAATATTTCTGTCTTGCGCACACTTAATTTTTATTTCATTTATTTGAAATGACCATTTTTATTATTTTTTTTTTATTCTAATATTATCTTTAATTAAAGATCTTTAAGAAATTCGATGTGTAACCGGGTACAATTTCCATCAGTGAATGATGTTTAAACGTATAATATAGGATAAGATATTGAGAGGAGTGTTAGACGTCTAAATAGAAAGCCCGCATCCGTTTCCACTGTAATTCTCCCAGTTGGATAGCAAAGGGTTAACTCTACTCTACTACTGGGTAGGTCCAGTTGGGTTAGCCACAGGCGTTCAGGCGTTCTTTGCCTCCATTAAATTAACCCTTTACGCTAGCAAGTCTAACTCGTCTGCCCACAGGCGCTCAAACGTCGTATTTATACCATCGTTCTGATTAGCTGTCTTGCAGTTTAGCTTCAATAATAAATTCATTTTAAATTTCACTTCAATTTATGTATATCATAAATTTTTTATTCTTATTGTTTTTTAGATTTATCTTACTAATTTTATTTTTAATCTAGTTTTAACACGGCATTTTTATTTTTATCTAGTTTTTATATTTTATTTATTACATCTTATTATATTTTGTTTTTAAAGTGTCGCGACGGTATTGGTTATTTTTTATTAATATTTTATTAATATTTTGGTTGCATCTTTAATTTAGAATCTTCAACATTAAGAAATTAAATATGTATTTGAGTATAATTTTGTGATTCTCATTAACATTTAAAAGGAAAGTATTTAAATATAGAATAATAATATAGAATACAATATAAGATTGATAATTTTTCTTAGGATACATGATACTATAATTTTTTAAGATAAATTGAAAAATTACATAGGAAAATGTGACAAGTTATAAAATATGATGGATCGTACTTTCAGGCATTTGCGTTAATTATCTACAGCGAAAAACAAAAAAACAAGAAATTTAGTATCACGCAATCGTAAATGTTCTCCGGAAACACAAACATATGGCGATTCGCGTCTTGCGCGCGCGTCGCACGATTAATCTTCATGATTTTAATTAAAGCTCGCGGATGAGTGAAGAACTTCGCAAATTGGAAAACGCGTCTAAAATTTGAAGGAAACGGTTACGCGTTGCCCGCGAATATTTTCACGCAGACGATCGTTTGTCTTGCGTGTTTTTGCCGATACAACGCCGTCGTGTCTATCACGCAAAATCCGCGGCTGTTTGCGGCGTAACCGCAGTTACACAGCGCGCAAAATTCTATCCCGGTTCGCAAGAAGGAAGGAACCTGCGGAAGATGCCAGATATAGAAGACGTCAAGCAGAGAGATGCGAGTCACTCCATCATAATTAGTCTCCTGGAGTTCCCCAAAGGATTGTACCAAGCGCTACCTCGAATTCAAAGTAATGCGATCGATGATTAATACGTTGCGTATAATTAATTCTGTCTACCATTAGGCAAGCTGATGTGCGGATTTGCTCAAATTGCTCCGCTCCACGAATTCATCCGGCGAAATAAAATAAACGACGAAAGAAATGTGATCGTTGGCAATTAACTTGGGCAAACTACCCTCGCGACTATCAACGGTTGTTAAACAAATACTTATTCATTCTCGAGCAAACTAACAAGTATATATAATAAGTAGCCTTTAATTGACGTTTCGATCCATTTCCATAAAAAGTTTGACATACTGTTCGAGGTAGCATGTGAAAAATTGATGCTTGTCATCAGACATATCTTCATCATTACTACTCGTAATTTCCATGTAGATCTTTATCTAATGGTCAGGTCTATCTTGAATAACGATCGAAATTCAAGTTGAATACGTTTAACTGTTTCCATTTAAGTGTAACTAATGGTGCCGCTTTCGGAGGAGCATCGTGCAATAATGGCTCCGGCGAAATGTGCGAAGGAAGCGCACAATAACGAGATGTGGAGGACGTAATGGAGAGGGCTATCAACAAAAGCCGATTTGCGCTCGCAATAGATTTATATGTGAAGTGCGTCTCTTCTCGGTACAGGGTCATTTATATCGATCCTTTACCTGGTACTTACGCGATTTCCTTTGTACTATATTCGTACATCCTGGCGAACAATTTGCTGCGAGGGAGTTTACGAGTCGTTATCGAGTATCGTTATTGAATTTCATGGTGGAGGCGACCGGCGAGTTATCCAACTAAAATCGAATCAGCCGCGACCGTCTTTGACGAAAAAGTATACGGACCGTGAAGAATTCCACGGCCGAGTACTTGCGCGCCGGGCTTCTTTTCGCCCGTGAAATTTGCATTAAACTACGGCGGTGAGTCAGCGCGCGCGGCCTTAATTGCTTACTTTGGAGTGGATCGTTACTTGTAGTTAGCTGTTTTGCGTCAGTCGACTTAAGTCGCCGAATGATATGGCCGGCACAAAATCCAAGTGGCTCCGGCAAATAGTTCGAGCAATTCGAGCGATTCGCGTCGCCGTGATACGGCCGGGAAGGCGGCAATCCTGAAGTTGGCGAATTTTCTGAGCGCGTATCTTGCGCGTTTCTGGAAGTTATTGCCATTCGATGTTTGTTTCACCAAGTTCGTCATCGTTTCTGGAGAGTTACGCGTTACGGCCGCTGCGAACGGCAAGTTAACTATAGGAAATCCTGAACTTTCAACAGCATTTCGAATGCGTTTTCTCATTCGAAAATTTTGACGATAAAGTTAATCACGACGTAAAATATGATTGTAGCTGATCTTTAATATTTATGGTTGTTATTCTTACCTTATCTAAACTTTATGATTGTCGCGATCAGAAACGAGTTTTATTTTACAGAATTAAAGACATCTTGTATCTCGAAACACGTGAAATATTTCAAATAATTATTTCAAATAAACTGCTACCAATAGTTGTGATTATGATAAAATTAATTCGACAGATAGCAATTCAACGGACAATTGGAAGACAATATTTTGTTAGCAGTACAGCTTTAATAACTATGAAAATTTATCATTGACGTCGGAGCCTCATTCCTACTATTGGCTTAATTAGGAATTGCCGCGCAGCGGCAATTGCATCTTCAGAAATTCAGCTGCGTCTCAATTTGACGGCATACAATTAGCGAATGTACTTAGTGTGAGCACTCGCGCTCTCACGTTCTGAAATGTATTAATCGCCCGCGTCATTTAAGCCAGATTGTTGCGCGAAGTTTCGATCGACTTTTTTCGAATAGCTTGCAACAATGATCTCGTTCGAAATTTTGTGCAATTATCTAACAGAAATAATTTGATAGAGAATTGTGTAGCTAAGCGCCGTTCTCTTAGAATATCTATAACGGTAATGAGAACGTTATTACTGGGGGATAGTGAAGAGGAGGAGTTATTTTAATCCTCTGCGCGTCTAATTATTCCGGTAGATTCCTCGATCGCACGGATCAAAACTGATTTCGTCGCATACATCTGAAAATCCATCGCGGCTCCGCGAGCCAAATGACTGCGCGACAACGCTCTGTAATAAGTAATAGCGCGCTCTTATTCCGTCTATTGCCTCAATTACAACTTGGTCGTTACAATTGCGTCTTGAAGGATCGATGCTGCCTGAGAGGCTCGGAAGGATGGGCGCAGAAACATTCGATATTACCGGGGCAGGCGCGGGCCTAGGGATCGGCGAGAGTGAATCCGAGAGTTGAAGCGATGGAGTAATCCCCGCGAGTAATCCGACGAGGTCGCGGAACATGTAAAACGCACGTACACATCCGCGTCGTGCATCTACTTACCCCGTCCAGGGAACGAGAGAAACGAGCGAGCTATATCTATCGTCGTTTGCCGCTGGGGGACTTTTCAAAAAGCGGCGCACGAGCGAGCCCCGTCATCGTGACGATGCGAGCTCTAAAGAGCGCGGCTCGTTACTTTCGCATGGCGAATAACCAAGGAGAAAATGGAGAACGAGCGGTACCGCGCGAACGCGGTGAAAGGGGTGGGCACCACGACGCGACGCACCCTTTTTTCCGCTTTATCCGACGGCTGCTTGTTCTCAAGAATAATTCTGGGCGAGTCCGCTTCGCTTCGACGTCTTTTCGAATAATTGCGGCTACGCGCGGAGTCTTTGGTTACACGTCACGCTTGGACGGTCTGAATCGCGTCGGTAATCTACGTTGACGATAGGCAAATTCTATTAGTGACAATTCTTTGGCTGGGTAATTTTAGATCGGTAATCCGCCAGTATGACAGAGAAAGAGACAGTCGTGTCCATAATTGCAAAACGAAGAATAAAGATCAAAGAAATTAGGTCAATCACTTGAATAAGATCAATATCCCTGAAAAAGACAAACCGACCGTTTTATTACGCGACGTACGCGAGTACAAGACAAAAACAAATAACTTGTATATATTTACGTGTATAATATTTCCTTCTTTCCGCTCTCATGTTACGAGAGCTGTTTGTTGTTTTTGTTAGAAAATATTGAATCAGTAAACATTAAATAATATTTTTTACAAAATGGAAAAATTGGACGAGACAAAAAAGGAGATCGTGTATGGAAGTGATATTTTGAAATAGAAAAGTCTCTCTTCGGTGGTGATCTAAACGTATATCGCGTATAATACCATTTCGAAATAAATCGTCAACGAAAAGACAACTACTGGGTCTGAAAACGCCGAGAGGAAGGGAAAAACGAAAGTGGAGAGAGGGGGGGGGAGAGAGAGAGAGAGAGAGAGAGAGAGAGAGAGAGAGAGAGAGAGAGAGAGAGAGAGAGAGAGAGNGAGAGAGAGAGAGAGAGAGAGAGAGAGAGAGAGAGAGAGGGGCAAGCAGACAGAAATGCCGAGCATTAATCCGGGACATAATTAAATGTGACATAAACCCGAAATGAAAAATTCACCACTGGCGTTCTATTTTTGATGGTTCTCGCTGATGCTTATTTTCGTCATGCGTTTATGCGAGCCCGCTGCTTTCCCGAGTTAGTTAATTTGGAAGCACGAAATGGTTGCTTTTCATTTCTCCCTCATCGGCAACGAGAAGCAGTAATTGAGCTCGCATACACCTTGCTCAACTCTTATGAGGGAATGTTTCAAATGCGATGCGCGTGTGGCACTCGTAATTTTCGCAATGTGATGGAGAACCATAATTTTTCAATTTCCTCCTTATGCCAAAACGTTTTCCGGAGACTCAACAATTGCCCGAAATTGTTTTCACAATCTAAACTATTATGAAATTGTTGAAATTGCGAAAGGGGAAGAAAAGAAAAGGGAGCGAGGATGAAATAGAAACAAAGCAGCTTTGTATGGCAGTTTTTTTTTTATTAGAGTCCGACTCTCTCGGTTTTCAACGAAGAACTGTCACTTTTTTTTTTAATAAAAACGATACTGACTGCAGAGTACATATCTCGATCACTTTACAATCTTTGTCCGAGAAATAGTAGTTTTTCAATAGCATTATATAGATTTGAAGTGAGAGTGTTAATCAAAATTGTTTAGAGTTAAAAATTACCTTGAGATAAAAATGTTATTATATTAAAGTTGAGTAACTCAGCTACTTTTAATAATGTATAATTTCTTAATTGTTAGCGCGATGCGTAATTGGTAAGATATAAAAATTATTTATAAAATATTAAATATTAAATCTGAAGAATTTTAATATTAAATCTAAACTAAGGTATTTAAATACTGAGATTATCTTTCTTTACATCAAATATTTTCAAGCCAATCAAATATTATAATACGTCAAAAGTTTTCTCGCGTATTTTTAATTAAATTACCTTAGAAGAGATTCCACTTGAAAGCTAAGAGAGTTTTCGGACAACACGTAATTCTGCTGGCCGCGTGTTCTTGAATAGTAAACATTTGTAAATTAAAACAATAAATCTTTGAGCATAAAGCCATAAAACGTCCGATGCTTTTAATTGCGACGGACGGTGTCGGGGTTTTGTCGACTCGTCCCGTGTTTTTACGTTACCTCCGTTTGCAATAACGAGCTGTTATGATGTTAGGGAACCTTAAGATTCTACGTTATAACAGATTGGCTGCATTATTCATTCCCTCATAATAACAGGCCGGGTATTCTGAATATATTAACGCGGAAATTATCAGGCATTCGTGCACACGCGCGCGCACGAGAGAGGAATAGAGAGAGCGAGAAAGAAAGCGGGAGAAAGATTTTGTATAAAGTATAAAATATATCGTAGATTATTATAATACTGGATGAATTATTACATCGATGTCGCGCGTTGAAACGAGAATGCGCAGTTTCGTGAAATAAGATATGGATTGGATGACGGGGCGATACATCTCGGTATTACGTGAAGGTGATGAGAAGGACGATTGGTAATTAACCCTGGTTAATAGATCAAATCGAGCGGATATGGAGGGTCGTTCTTTGCAAATATTTCTTATTTGTGCCGCACGCATGCACAAGTATACCGTGTCCTAGAATTGTCCGCGCCAACTGTGGGCTGCGGCGAATGACTATTACTAGCCCCGTAGCCTCATTAGGTGGGACCGTTTTTACTGACCACGTCAATAATTGCAACTCGGTGTAAGCCGTGCGGTATAAGCGGGATCGTAAATATCGTGCCGGCGAAGTCGGGTCGGCCGGGGCCAATCTCGGTACTAAAACGCTCGCCGAGCGATACCGCGAAATGTCTATGCGATCACGATACTCGCGTTTTGACGCGAACGATATTTTGTAATGAAACGAATTATTCTTCGAATGTCTGGACTTTTTTTAGTAAGATATTCTCATTGTAACTTGATAATAAACGTGTAATCAAAAGACCAGTTGGATTACTATTGTCCTTCCTAAAAAAAAAAGAATGGTTAGAACGTACTTTTTCGTTCAAATGCATTTATCATCTCGGTTATCTTTGTAATTCCATAATATTACGCGCCGCTGCTCATCTCGGCGTCACCCAACAACGCGGCAATAATGTATAAGTGATATATTTCCAGTATTATTACATAATTATACGGTAATTAATTCGCGGGATATAATTACGGTGGCGCAAATAATACAGGCGCATATTAATTGAACAAAACGCCCGTCGCCACCGCGCTCGTTGAAAATTCGTTCGCGATAAACGGAGACGAGAGTCGTCGCGACGTTACATCGTGACGTTCTCCCCTAATTTTTTTCCCCTTCTACGCCGCGATATTGCTGCTCGTTACGCGACGTTTACCGTAAGATGGGAAACTTTTTTTCTTCTCGGAGACGGGCGCTTCGGCAGGGTTCATTCTTGAAATCCGAGTTTGCCGTATAATTTTATCGTCGTCGTTTTTTGCGCCATCACTTCGCGTCCGCGCGTTAAAAAATCCTTGCGGCATAGCCGGTCGTAATGGCGGTTATTAAGAATAATGACTGTCGAGAGCGGAAGAGTAGAGACTGCCACGTAGATACATATTCATGAGAGTAAGTGAATCGCCCGATATCTTACGGGGTCTCCAGCTACCGCGCCCGAAAGCGGATACAAATGTCGTTTCGATAATCGACCAACCGCGCTAACTATGTGCACCTTAATCATTAGGCCCCCATTCTTGCACCCCCTCGCAGTAAACCTACATTGTAATTTATGTCTCCCAGATGCGTATAGCGGGATGCCTCGTAACAATTTAGAGACATCGGCGTTCGCGACGTGCGACGAGGAATCTGCTTCGAAATTCTTAAACGCATTTTTCTTCCAAATTCCCGGAGCGTTTATTACGATTTTAAATCTCATAAATCAAGTCTTTATTACAACCTGCCCTTCTCGGTGAATAAATATGGAGTCGCTATTTGATGGTTATTATATGTATATTTTGCTGTGATTAAATAAAACCGACGGTCCACACATTGCGATATTATTTACCAAAATTTAATCAAGCTATTTAGGATTTTAATATTTAATCGTATAATGTATTTTATTATTCGTAACGCTCGAATATTTTTGCCGAGATAATATTGGCGTTTTAATATTATCGGTATTTTTATTGAAATAATAAATTTTTTAAGCTGCATTATCTGGTAGACTTAACATTATACACAGATTGACAACGTATTGTTTATCCATGTAAATATTTCATCACGGTTTGATCTCATCATTGATCTCGTCTTCTCACATCGATTTATTCTCGTCAATTCATGTCTGAACAAATCTGGAAGCGATTCAAGCGATATCAATTTTTAACAGCTCTACTAATCACTAATTAATCGGATGAAATGTGAAGGGAGAATAGAATATTAATTATATAAATTTGTGAAACTGATTATGTGTGTATTATTAAACAATTATATAAGATACTCTATGTTTTGTCATACCGCGATATTCGATGATGCAAACATATTTTATATGATGGCATATAATCGTTTATCGCGGCAAACAAACATTATTATTAAGCGCACAGAATGGCACGTAAAACTGGAATATTGATCTTCATTAAATCATCTCTTGCGCTAACAATTGCATATTGCAAGAGCAATATGTTTAATTATGTACGCGAGCAAATGAAAAGTCGTGAGCAAATCCGCGCGGTTAAAGCTGAAAATACAACAATCGAATCTTTCCAGTTCCACGCGTGACGGGATCTTTAATTTGCTATTAATTCTGTGATATCTTTTCGAGGTACTTCGATTGCACCGCTTATCCGCTTATCATCGAAACTAAATTTACTGTTGCGTCGCGTCCACGTCTCGTTGAATCTCCATACTTGTTTCCGGAAATCGTATTATGCGATCTATCGAACGAAATCGTTCCTGACGGAATAACGAAGTGGAGTAATATCGCGGCACGATAATGAATTCTTAGAAAACGCAGTGCGAAGGAGTAGCGCGTGTCGTTGCGAACGCGAATAAATCGCGACGCAAACGGCGCAGATACGCTCCGGATGATGCGCGCGCGCGGGGGAGGAAATCGCGCGCTTCCTTCCACTCGATTAACTTTCCCAATGATCGTGATTGGATCTACCGCCAAGTCGGAAGGAATCAATTACCCCTGCGGATTCTCGACCCCCACCCCCTCTTCCCCTTATCCGCGCGGGACTCAACGAAGATGAATCGGAACCCCGAGCGTATAAGCCCGGGAGAACGGGGCTCTCTTTTTAGCCGAGGAGATTCCCAAGTAATTTTAATATATTATTCGAGAAAGAAAAGGGTAACAATCGTTGCATCCAGATTTTCTCGTTTCCCCGTTCGCTCGATTCTTCAATATCCGCGTAAGTTACGATATGAGTTTCTTACCGTGACACGGAACGTGAACATACGATATGGATCTTGATGCGGATATCTTCGCGGAAGGTTCCTGAACATTTCTTCACAAAGTTCCGTGACAGACATTTTATGCGGAATGGAACATACAGTAACTTTCCTGCGTACGCGAGAAACTTCATGATTCGCAAGTTCCACAACTGACATATATCCAGCATTGCAGCAAACCGCGAAGTTTGAGCAAATGTTTGTAGATTTCTCGCGAAATTTCGCGAAACGGACTGGCTTATTATTATTCAAAAACGATGTAACTCGCAGTCGAGCGATTTCTCCTCCGCTCGTAGCTCCGGCGTGCCGGCGCGCAATTCGCCGGGGAATCGGCCTAGTGCAATGGACGATTAAGATCTCGAGGAGCTCGTAAACCGGCGCAGGTTTATTGTTTTCGCAACCCTCCTTCTCCGCGCCACCCCTTCCTTCTTTCTTCTGCTCCCCTCTCTCTCTCTTATTGCCGCTTTTTCATGTCGCGGGATTTACGCGTCTGCCTTTTATTTATTCACGCTTTAATTACCACCCCGGTCTTCATCCTTGGGCGGAAAGGAAGGCATGGGGAAAGATAGAGGGGCGGGAGGGTCTGGACGGAGAGTCGGGCACCGCGTACTAAACGAGAAACTTCGAGGGGATGGCGTTGAGATTAATGGGACCTGGTTAACGTCGCGCTGGTGTACACCAGGTGAGAAATTTGCGTTATTCGTATATGACTGGAAAAAAATGATGGGGAAGGAGTAGGCCGCGATAGTTTTATTTCAATGTTCCGCGGAGACCGAGATACGGACCACAGTTATGTTTGTTAGTTATCCAGAGGGAGGGACTTGACGCGAAACATTAACAACGTAAAGAACATTTACCGGAGACGATGATTAATGCCCGTAAAAAAAGGAGGGTTTGAAATAAATGCGACGACGAACATTAACACGTTATTCGTCCTTTTCCCTTTTCTTTTCTTTAAAATGATATTATTGTACATGTATTATATATTCTTCTTTATGGGGAAACTTTTATAGTGAAATACTTGCAGTTCCATTCCTCTTTACAGGCACGGTGTTTCCGTCTCCGTAAGTTGCTTTGAGAAATTCGAGCGATTCGCGCCGTCTTACTCGAAAATTTTATTGTTCGACGAGATTGCTCGTCCGCTAGCCGCGCTCGTAATTTCGGGAGGATTTCTCGCGCCTGTCTCGATAAATCTCGCGATTCGCTCTCCTTCGTTCTTATGCCGCCTTCCGAGCAATTCGTTTGAATCCTGGAAACTCTCCAATGGGGTATTCGACGGAACGTCTTAATATCGCTAATGAACCCTCGCGGGTTCTCACAAAAAAAAGTATCACTAAATGCTCCTTCAGTTTGTTCTAAATACGAATTGCGTCGTAAAAGTTTTATCATTTGAAAATTCACCTTCTCTAACAGCGCCGACCAAAGAGATTCTAATTTTCATTATAAATGCTACTTTAATTTTCCAAACGACTTTTTCACTTACAATTAGTTCACGGGCTTTCCCGATACTTTGAAACTATACAAATTGAAGTAACTTAAAAGTAAAAGTTTATAATACTCATTTATATTTATTATGTTATTGTTCGAAATAAGTGAAAGCGAGATTGCGAAATTTGCAGCAAAGATGAATTTGTAAGAAACTTTCGTGAAATTATCGCGTGTGTGAAAATATAATTATTGTAGCTTCACGACAGACGATATAAATTTTATATTGATCAACAATCGCATCAATTCGCGTCAACATTTCTTTGAATTGTCGACAAAGTATAATATTTCGACAATATTATTTATACAGACATTTATACGACAATATTAATTATACAGAATGATCGTTGTCGAATGACTTCTTGAAGATTTTTGTGATGAGGCTCGTCCGGTCCGCCTGCTTCGTGAGATTCGTGACGAAGCAGGCAACGTGGCGCGATACGATCGGAGTCAGGGGATGGTGGCCGAAGGGAGCAAGGGGCGACCGGCATTCATCTGGGCAGATAACATCGCTTGTTAAACCCACCCTTGCCTCCGGTGTAGCTAGCACGCTTACCTGGAGGGACGCCATTGCTCCCAACATCGTACTGACACGAGATAGCAACCCCAGTCACTAGCTCATCCACCCCCTTCGCGCCTTCCCTCACGACCTACGTTCACCACCATCTCGACCAGCCACACCACCATCATAGAACACTACCGGTATCACCGGATCGTCGTTACCATCATCATCACGACCACTACCAACATCGACCGCTATCACGGATTCACCAATCGAGCAAGCTGTTACTATAATAGATAACGCGGTTAACTGTCGCGTCTCAATTTCGAATCTTTTATTATGCAAGACTTGCGTACATTGATTTTCTTGCCCTCTATGCTGATTATTGTCGATATCGACACGACTGCGAAATCTGATTAAATCTGGCCCGCGGCTATGCTCTAGAAATTCAGGTTTCTACGAACTCTGTTACGCGGATGTCTTACGCGGAGGAACTGGAATCGAATATCGTCTTGCGATAGGATCATTCCGAGAATGTTGCGCAGCGGTAAAAGTTATTAATCGGGCGGATGAGATACGACACCAACGGCCAATGGTGTTACAGGTCGGGCACACTCTTGTTGGTACACTTAAAGATAACCGCGGTTTGAAATTTATCGTGAAAATTTACGCGCGCGCAACCTCGCGAGAGTTAACCCCCTAACGGCGTCTCATCGGCGGTGCAAAGTGAGTACGACAAAAATAAAGGAGGTAATAATAATAAATCATTTTTATTATGGCTGTATAATGGACGTAAAAAGGATGCTCATGGTAATGGCCCGCAGGAAAAAGGCATAAGCCAGAGAGTTCTAGTCTCGTTCAACGCGGTTCCTAATTAATTATTGCCATAAATAGCTGAAGAAACACAATTAGCGAAGCAGCTCGTGTAGATGAGAAAAAAATTTCATAAAGTGCCTTTTTATGATGGAAACCTGCGAAAACTTTTGCTCCTTTGTATTTATAGGTATTATTATTGCCGCGCTTGTCCTTTTTTCTACTTATATTATTTAGCTATTTAACAATTTGCATCGTTATAACAAATATGATTACTGATGCAAGAGATCCTTGTTGAAAGACAATGAAGGCAGACGATTTCTCTCACAATATTGCAGAACTTCTAAATTGTTGAAGAATAATTCCAACGATCTTACATGTCATGGATATTTTCATGTGTCCTATAAATTTTATTTGGCGCAGTATCGTAGATTTAGGTTCGCCGAAGAACAATATCCTTTCCCGCCGACCGTCGTTTGGCCGGCAAGAAAAATACAAAACGAGAGACGATGTCTTCGCCAGCAAAAAGGACGCCAGAAATGGGTATCGATAGGCGGAAAGAGGGACCACCTTCGCTCAAGGGTGGTAGCCCCCGAGAAACAATTGTCGCGCCTCTAACAGCGCAGATTTGTCGAACGAGGACGACGGTTCGACCCCTAACTCCAGATCGAAAAACGGTAGGACCCTTCGTGTCCCGGAGGAGTTCGGGGATAAAATGTTGGCAAAATAAATAAAGCGTGACTGTACTTCGTCGTGCCAGGCCTTCGGGGGTCTTTCTGAAAGAGGTCTCCAACCTCCTACGCGGGAATCTGCACCTAAAGCGACGCTGAAATTAAATGAGCGGCACAATTCGTAAAAGTGCTCGGCTGAAAGAACCTGCGCGGCCCGGTAATCTGCTTTTCGAAGACTTTCGTTATAATAGCCGCGTCCTTTTATCGCGGTCGCGTCCATTTAGCGACAGTGCCAGTTCGACTGTAAATTTGCTTTAAACTTTCGGCCATTTGCGGCTCGTTTAAACAGTAATAGTTGCGCACTAAGATAATCCAAAATAATAACGTTAATAAATAATACGTAACGCAAAACGGGGGGAGGAGAAGAGAATAATAAATAACAACCATGCAATAAGATACTAAATAATAGTTGCAGATATAAATTCAGATTTACGCGCGTATCGTTATGAAAAAAGAAATAGGAAGAAAATGAAATTCATGTATTATTTAGAACCGTCTTATCGCTCGCGCATTGATTGCGATGGCGATTCGTTGACTTGAGCCTCGCGATATCCTTCGAGAGCATTCCACCGTAGCTAAACCCGCATCCGAGGATACTGGAACCTGGCGCCTGGTCGGTAATTCCATCGCGCGAATCGACGCACGCCGATCGGCTGAATTCCACTTTTCGGAAAGTAGGGCGGGATAACCGGCGCGGGTAGAATCGAGGAGAATCATTCCGACGTGGCGCAATTCCGCGGCGCGGCGAGGGGGCATTAATGCGCGAACCGATGCGGCATCCCACATATTTACTCGAGCGGAACCGCGCGTTTCTTCCCTTTTCTATCCCCCTTTTTTTCTATTTGTCTTTGCCGGCACTACGAAATTGTAGCTTAATGCCGGTGCTTGTGTACAGCGAAGGCGCGAGTACACGGATTGAAAGTTTCCTGTCTTCTCCTCCCTTTTCCTCTGGGCGCGTCCCCCGGAAGAGAAAAGAAAAAAAAGAAAAAAAAAATGATAACGAGGGGTGGGAATTACGGGAGGAAAGCGAGGCGCGGCGCGGCGGGTCTCGCACATGTGTGTGCCTACGTGAAACCGGAAGCGGATACGGACCGGGATGGACGGACGGATGGACGAATGGGGAGACGGTCACGGCGGGGTTAAAACGGGAGAGAGAACGGGGAACGAGAGAAGCGTGTGCGACGGGGAGCGACGAGAGTTCGGACCGCTGCGACGGAACCACCGCGATAAATCCTCCGCTTGACGAGCGCCGTTGTTTTTGCGATTTACGAAGCGCGACAATATTTGCACATTCGTTCTACGCGATTGGTGTCACCGGTTGTCTCTCGCGCTGCGACGCGGAAAAAGAATAGGGGACCGCGATAATTATTCAAGGAATCCAGGCACTTTATGATGTATACCTCGTTTTCGAAGAGATAGGACATTTCGTGATTTATGGTTGGAACTCGCGAACGCGTTATTTTCAGTATATCTCTTATAAATTTAATGTTCGTTCGACACGAGCCACGAACAGAGGATCTTTTCAATATGATTTTTATATCTTATTTTATCCTTTGCGAGCGCCGCGCGCGCTAATTAAAGTCCTAAATTTTTAATGCACATCTTTCGAGATCACAAAATTGCCGTAGCAATATCCCGATCTCCTTCATTGTAGAGACATCCTTATATGCGAAGTGTGAGAAAAGTAAGTCGTTTGTAGCAGCTTTTATCGCTGAAAGTTAATAGCTCGAAAGCGAAATCGTTTCTTTCAGTTCCACGCCGGGCCGTTTAATTAGTCCAATTATGACTAATAACCTCCGCTCCGGCAAGGTTGTGTCGGGGGTATATATATACGCGTCCAATAAAACGTCAGCAGCCCATAAAATTGACTGGCGCGAAATTTTGTGTATTTTTCACCATGCAGCACGTGCGGTTTTGCAGCTATAATCCGCGTTATCGTCAAAGTTTCATCGAACAACGAAAGCCCGTGATTGATAGCGAGTTCAAAGGATTAATAATACTTGCCAGAGAGAGAGAGAGAGAGAGAGAGATTTAAGAGTAAAAGAGATCGATACTACACAACGTTGGTAGAATGCTTAAAATAATTATTCAATCTTTGCCCTCGAGATACAGTGCCTAGAGAATATCGTAAAGATGTCTAAAGAATATCCTATTTTTTGCATTTATTTTCCTTTTGACAATGTTAGCTTTCTTCTTCGACTGCGATCTCTTGTTTACTCCTGCTGCGTATTAAATACATTAATTTAGAGATTAAGTTTTGTTGGGGGAGGAAGTTGCATCGGTGTAAAGCGAATCAGAACAAACGCGAAGCGGCAATCCTGCTCGGCGTATATCAAGATCGTCGGCAATTTCGCGTGGAATTGAACCGCGAAATGCTCGATGTGAGGGATCATCGTTGACCATCGCTGTCAGAAACCACGCGCGTTATTGCGAGCTTCCGCGAGCTTTTTCCTCCCGCTAAAGAGAAATTTGCTGATCGTCAGGCTTTGGCTTATACGTATGTGGTAGGTTAAAAAAAATATGTTTTTTAACCAACAAACGAGCCGATAAACGAAATTGCAATATCTCGTTGACGCGAGAGGCGATCGCGTTCGTTCGCGGGATCGCAAATACGATGCACTGCCCGATGTTATCATTATTATTATTATCAATTTAAACAGATCCCGGGATCAGTATCGGCATAATTACGCCCGGTAATGACTTGTAGGTTAATTGAGTATCGGCCAGATCGATTTTCGATAATCCGTCAAAGAGGGACGCCTCCGCCTCCCCTTCCTCGGCTCGGCTCAATATCGTCGCCGGCGTGGCTACTCAAGACAGCGCAATCAGTTCCCGTATTATCCCGCTTTATTCCGTAGCTTACGTTTGCATATATGCAAAATGTTTATTCGCGCACGTGCGCAGAACGGCTATTCATAAGCTGGTGAACGTGATTGCACCAAGGCAGTGAATTAAGCCCCGCGCGAGGCTTATTCGCCGAACGTTGCCGTTTGATGCAGATTATCGAGCATGCTGCATAATATTGCATTGGCTTTACATTGATTCGCCCCTTTCGCCATTATCGTTCCTTCGTCATTTGTGCGTCACGTCGACGTCTACCCTGGCCGACGTCTTTCTACGCGACAATTAAACGGATTATTTCTTGTAACACGTAAATCGCGGGAATAATCGTGTCCTACTTGAAAAGTACTATTCACAACATAATTTGCGTACACGATACGTCTATCAACTTTGTTAATCTGCCATCGATAACTGTAGCAGTCATAATTTCCGAGACACGCGAGACCGACAGAGCGTTCATGCATTCAGACCTATTATGTTACACACGCACGGGCACAGACGCCGTAATCGGGGAGGCAATTCATTCATATAAATAATTATCGCGCGATCTAATGTCTCGCTACTGGAGAAGGACAATATTGCTCTCGAACGAGGGTTCACTTTGCGTTCGCCGGCGATCGAATCGCGATTCTGATTTGCAACGAACGTAATTCCGACGTGGAAGATAATAAAAAACGGCGCCCTCGGCATTTCTGACTCTCTTCGCTCACTCTCGCGCGAACGGCGGCTTTTTCTCTCTGTATAATCCGTCGTAGGAGTTAATTGAAAAAAAAAAAAATGCAATATCATTGCCTCTCGGCGAAGAAAACGCGATGCGGGGCGGCGATCCGATCGCACGCATCGTGCGTTTTTCGTGATTTATTCCTACCGGAATTTGTTTTATCATGCTCAGGTATTAATTTTGAGCTTTTAGTGAGTTCGAGCGTTCTCGAAACTGCATATTGCATAAGTGAAGAAAATTTACGTCTTTGTCGAGCTGCTCGCCGTAAATGCATTGTGACATCTGCCTTCAACCGCGATGTCGTTTAATATTTACCTCTAGCGATGAATTAAAGCTTCAAGCGTCACAATCCAATTTCGGACGCCATGTGGCGTTGTGAGAGAAATAGAGACTGAGAGTTGAGGATGTTTTGAATCGTTTTAAAATAAAAACACTGCGCTGTCGATTCGATCGATCGTTCGTCGTAACCGATGGAGTTTGCGACGAAATGGTGCGTGGAAAAAAGTAGAAAAACGTGGCACAGAACTTCGCGCACAGTTTCAAACGTCTGATCTTGACGCGCGCCTGTGAAAATAGAAGCGAAATAATAATAAAACTTGCTAAACAGCGGCCGCGTCGTTTCTAGGATTTCAGTGGTACGACTCGACGCTTGAAACGCCACGCGGATTGGCGAACGTCGGTGAGAACTCGTCACGTCATTTTACCGTCGACCACGTCTTGGCACGTGGAAATGCAATTATCCTAAATATAGCTACGACGCTATAACGCGAATGCTATAACGAGAAAGCCCCGGCGACGCTCGTCATCCATGGAGGCAAAGCCGCAAATCGGTGCAAATCGCGTCCCGCTTATCCTCCCGTTCACGCTACGATTCTCTAGAAATCCTAGTAAAGCTAAGCGGAAATCTGCCGCAATTCTGATACCGTTATTTATTATCGCAATTCATCTCGATCGGTGTATCGTTATTTGTATGGGTGCAATCATCAATCGCGTGGGACAGAAATGAACGTCCGGTAAAAGAGCACGCGAGAGACGCGTAAAAAATCGGGAGGATGAGTAAAAAGGTGCACGAAAGAGAGAAAGAGAGAGGGAATGAAGGAGAATTGGAGTATCGAGCTCGAGCTTTCCATCGGATTGGTTAACAACACCCTCGTCCTCGTGCGTGCGCCCACTCGGGAGTGAAATAGGATCGGGCTGCTCGGATCGCTCGGAGAACACACTATGACTCCGTTCCGATAATAGGGCGATACAATCATTACCCCGCATGTTCCGGCTGAACGTGAATTTCCCCGAGCTACCCGGGAGGAGAGACTACCTACCTCTTTTGCGCGTCCTCATACGCGCGCTCTTCAGCCGCTGCATCGGCCGTACGGGACTGTACACGGCGTTACTGTCGAAAAAAGCCCTACGAATTGCCTCTTCATCCGCTTTTCGATCCTTCATCCCCGCGGCACGGAATTGGAAAACGGGCGGCTCTGTGAAAACGTTGAACTTTTTACGGCACATGCGATTAACCTCGTGACGAATATGACGCGCGCGAATTATTATATTATATTTCAACGGCCGAGACAGTGATGCGTGACATTTTGCGCAATTTTATATCATTGGAAGAATGTATAAACGGATAACGTAAGGAATCATATTTCGCAAATATTGAAAACGCTTTGGGATGACGTCGCTGAGCTTTCTGTCTATGAAGTATTCCGGGTGCCAATTATTCCGTTTGTATTCGCATAAGTCAATTATGAGGCGGTTATTAACGTGCGCAGCGCGCTCGCGTCATGTTTTCTATCCGCAAAATTTAACCGCGACATATCGCAGATATATTAGCATTTCCAAATCCAGCAACATTAACTTCGTCGCGATAACGCGATAATGCGATGTGGACTACTTGAAAATGATGATGTTACGTCAATGCTACAACGAATCAGCGGTAAGCGAGCATCGATCGATTAATCAGGGAAAATGCGATCGGTCTCGTTCCGCAAAAGCTCCCGAAACCCAACCGCCGACGTGCACTTGATAAGCGATTGATTCGCCCGGGCGTTCACGATAATCCGAAATTAATGGTGTTATTTCCCGCCGAGAAACCCAGTTGATTTTTGCTAATGTATTCGGGAGATAGACAACACAGCCGGGTAAGTGGCAATCAATGGAAATTTATTTAAACGTCACTCTAATTGGATCACCTTACACAAGCGACGACTCCGTTCGCGAAGAGAGTGTGTAAACGAGATCTGAATATAACGAACTCATCTTCTTGTATGTACCGCTGCGTTACGTAATCGTGACTATTCCGAATTTAATAACGCGCTTCCTCAGACGAGTGGTCGTTGAATTAATTGCGCTAATTGATCGTCACGGTAAACCACGTGCACGTGCCGCGTTCCGTTTCGCTTCATTTTCTTGCACCTCATTATCCCGAGGTCGAGATCACGATATTGATTGTCCGAAAATTATCCCTCGAAATAGCGTCTTCAGAATCAACTTGATTTGTAACATTGCATATTTCCAGAATATTAGAAATATTAATGCGACAGAAGCACGATTTCAATTAGGAGTTTAATTATAAATACTTTCTGGGAGACGGACATATTACTATAATATAATCTTAAATAATCTTTACATCTCTGTAATTTTTATGTGACTTTCCCGCGCGTCTCACGAAAATAGAATCGCTCTTTCGATATGTTGCTTTGTAAAAAATGCACTTTGACCAGATCTTTTCAGAAAGTAAGAGAATTGATCTCTTTCTTTCTTTCTCCTTATTTTCTAACGCTACACGCTTTGTACATTGTCCCCGACATGATCGCGGCTGCATGCCGCACAAAAAGTAAGGCAAAACCGGCCCGCTCTGACAACGGGCCAACTTGTGTAACGATGCTTCCCCCGCGTGAGCCAAGTCTGCTCTCGAGGATGGGACATTTATTACACGACTACCGACGACACCAACAACTTTCCCCAGCAGGATAAATAACGAGACAACTGACAAAATATTTTACCCGCAGCGGTACGTTGAGCTACCAATCTCGTGTCCTAAGCCTAACGTGGCTTAGGACGCGAGATGCGATTGGTCCCTTTCCGTTTCTCACCCTACCGACACAGTGAGCCACCATCCTGGATTTGTTGAGTAATCCGCGAGGTCAAATATTAACGATTACGCTCGTTTGTCTGCTGACTTCGTAACAGGGGTCCGCGAATTGTCGAAGATTTTATCTCGACCTTTGTGAACGATAGAGCGTTGTACAACGAATGCCGAAATTGGTATCGAAAATGTTCGCTTCGATTGCTGCAGATAGCTTGTTAGAAAGCTAATAGAGATAACATAATCAAAAACCAACAACCAATGTAGTGAGGCGGTAGAACGTTGACTTGCAAATTGATAGCTTTCAGAATATACCTAAATGCGGAATGCATAGTCAAGAATCTTTACTTCCGTTTCTAGTGACGAATATTCACAGGCAGTTTTTTAGACGATTCGCGCATCCTTGTGTTTTAATACGAAGGAATAGAAGGAATATTGAGCATGAGATTGATATATCATTTATTTGTTTGTCATCTTGCTGTGTTTAGGCCTCGCGTAATTTTATCACTCTGCACTAATGCCGCATTAACGGCGCGAGGAATTATAAATTCCAGCGTCAAAGCGACCGGTGTTACTATCTAACGAGGCAACGGAGATTTCATTACGTCGGGCGCGAAGGGTTCACCCGGTATAATCGGATTCGCCTCGTGGAGGAATTAGGGCATAATTTTCGGAAATACCCGTGACCGCACCTGCTTTATCAGTCCGATATTTCGCAATTTAATGGATTACATAATTCATAAAGGCTTTACCTTATAATGGGCTGGAGTTCCGTGCCGTCCTCTTAAGTGTCTCCATAAATATATTATGCAATTTCTGTCTATGATTTCGCGATCGGAATTGTGAAAATAGATATTGAGGAAAATATTATTATTTATTGACGAAGATAAAAGTCGATAATATATTTCTATTTCTATCTTTTCTCTTTTTCGCTTTTTACGTTCCGCAATGTACCACGCATATCGAAACGATCGAAGATGCCGTTTATGGAGATCCTGAAAAATCGTGATTTCGCGAGACCGTCAGGAATCGGCCTAAGAAATTATACACGGCATAAAACGAGCGGCAGTTAGTATTACGAGAATTGCTTCCTCGACTTTTGTGAAGCGCATGGCTCTCGCGTTCGGGAGGTCACCGGGAGGCGTTTGAAGTCGCCGAGTCTCCGGGGCCAACCGCCATCCGCCGCCATCCCACCATGAATTCATTCGCACCCTCATGAAATTCAAAGCAGTCGTTACGGTCCTGGCACAACGACAACGAGTGCGACGCAACGGCGAAGAGGGCGAAGAGGACGAAGAGGACGAGATGACGCGGACGGTACAGTTACGTGCGCGGATGTATAGCGGTACACCTAGCTACCTACGTGCTCTCTCTCCGCTCGCACGGGCAGAGGGTGGAGGGTGGAGGGTGTTCGATGTTTTATTTATAATTTGTTTATCTCATCATCTATACTCGCGGACCCACCGACTTGTGTATGTAACGGTGTCTACACCGCGCTACCGGCACGTCCATCAGTGACTCTCAAGCGTCCGTCGAAAACATGAATAGTCAAACGTCCTTTTCTCCTCCTCGCCGAACTTCTCGCCGGGAACTTTTCCTGCGAGTGTTGGCCGGCGCGAGTGAAGCAGATAAATTCCCTCGTTGAGTTCCTCGAGCGAGCTTCGTTTCACGTGACAAGCGCGACGGAAGTCGCAGTATGTTGAAGTCTGAAGAATGTCTCAGAATTTCAATGGTGCAAATGATGCAGATGACATTTCGATTTTCCTCTCTCATTTGCGACGAAACCGACAGCGACCGTTGACAACAGGTGGAAATATCGAATGTAGATCCTGTGCGATTCAAAACATTATAAAATTGCGCGATGTACGAATGGATGTGGAGACGAGAAGGCGCTCGAGAACCATCTCGGGTTTCAAATGCTTCGACTCAGATTAATTCTTTTCAATATATCCAGTTATGTTACGTTGACCGATGGCAACGATTCGAACTTTCGCAAACTGGTCGATTTAACGAAAGTTAACGACAGCCAATTATTCAATTTTCCAGCGGATTTTATGCGACACACAGTCGCTCTTGAGCGATCGTAATATCCTCATCGGAACATTTATAATCATAGAGATCTGAGAAAAACGTGGATTTCGTAAGAAATAATGCCTGAAAGGCATTAGTGCGTAACCATTTGCGCTACATCTCGTGTTCTATATCAGATACGAATGTGTGCTATTCCGGATGCGTTCGAGTGATCCGAGCTGACATTCTCTCGCGAGCACGCTCTCTGCATCACGACGTGATGAAATTCAGGCCACTTCTTATAATGTCAATTCACAGCATGCAGAACTCATAAATAACATGCACAATAGGTTTAGCAACTCGAAGAATAAACAGAATGTTAGGTGAACGGGTACAGTGAGCGATTTACATTATTGGAACAGAAAATCGGCTGAAATAATTTAGATTGACTAAAGTTATTTTAGTTTAACAAGCAGATGCTCGTATAACATTTTTTTGCAAATGCAAAAATATTTTTAACCTGCTCTTACAATTTGCACTCGAGACGAGCTATTTTGGAAAAAAATTTTAGAAACGTTTCGAGTAACTGCATTAACGTAATTCGTGTTCTCAATATTGGTCGATTATCTGTCCCGATTATATAGATAGATCTTTTTCCGAGCGGTTCATCGTGCGCTCGGATTTAATGCACTCTGGAGGCAAGCAAGTTCGATCTCGAAAGGTTCAGATGGATGAATAGCTACTGAGGTCAAGCAAAGAGTCGCGAAATCGCTCTCGTGTAAGCACGCGAGTCTAAGGAGGTCGAGTGCCCAGCTCTCTCCAGGCTTCCAGCTTCTGTGAGAACTCACGGACACCCGTTCGTACCGCTCTATTCCGCCGCCGTGACCTCCTCCAAGGTGCATTCCCTCGCTTTATCCTCTTTCCATCTTAATAATTGAGACGTAAGATATCGTAAGTAGATCCTTTGAGATGGTTAGAGCGTATTTTTTTGGCAGCGCCATAGAAGCCCTTCGCGAAAACAAGCGGAATGATTTTAATTTTATTGGCGATTAAATTAAGTGATAATTTTCGATCGTTTTACTAACCTGGATAGTATGCAACTCGGTCGAATAAAATTCTCCATTTAACCTTTCCATTTAACTTAAGTATTTTTAGATTTATTTTTTTCTGGACAATGATCAATTCGAAATTCTACATTCGAATGTTTAACATAGAAACATCTATGGCTTGAATTTGACCGATTTAAACTCTATAGAGGTTACATGTAATCAATATGTACTATTTTACGAAATGCTTTAAATTGACTTGTGTTTTCTCTCTCATAGCGCTTATAATTCAACTTATTTTTATTACGACGGCAAAAATAAATCCTGTAAAATCATCCATAAATCCCCATCTTTATTACCGCAATTGTTATCCAGAATCAATATAAACGTAAACGCGACGACTGACGAGGTATAAGAAAAAACAACTCTATACAAATATGAATATCTTTTAAATATTTCACAAAAAGGATATAACATATCTGCAAATAAAATCTATTAACGGTGGAAACAAAAATTAATTCTATATCTAATTCTTTGGTATTAAAAAAGCAGACATCTTCTCATCATTTTTGTTCATAATCTTCTTCATAATCTTCTTCATTTTTTCCATAAAACTGGTTGATCACTTTGTAATCGTTTTTGATAAAATTGGCTACTCTCTCGCCGATCATATTAATCACGGCAGCGGGGTTACCGGAAATCATCTAAGAGATAGAAAAATATTAATTGATTACAAGAGATAGAGATATATTAATTGAAATTTTTTCTGAGATGTTATGTATAAAAAAATTTTATAAAAATTATTTATACGTTTAGCACAATGTTAGATTAGTTATTACATATGAGTTAATAAGAAGAAAGAGTGTGATATGACTATATTAATTGGCTGAGTGTTTACTACAATTTAGAGAATTGTATTTGAATACTTACTTTCGGCATAATGGAGGCATCAGCCACTCTCAAACCATTTATGCCATGAACCTTGAGATTTTGAGGATTAACAACAGCCATGGGATCGGAGGAGGGACTCATTTTGCAAGTGCCTGCCTGATGATTTTCAGGCCTGGTATTGTATCGGAATTTGCAATCCCAGTACTCATAATTCATGCTGTCATTCGTTTTATACTTTTCGCATTCTGGGATAGTTTCATCTATCATTCTCAAGTTGTACATTCGCATTGTTCTTGACTTTGATAGCTTATCTATAGCCTGAATACCCTGATAAAGAATCGCTCGATCTTGCGGATGTGCCAATTCGTTACTCCAGATGATCGGAGGACTTAAAGGATTTTTTGAGGCAAGCGTTATTCGACCTAGAATTTATCAATTAAGTACGTTTAATTATTGCGGCAGTGATCAGAATTTTCATTCTTTACAGAACATTACACTTTTCTAATTTTATTTAATTTGTTGATATTTTTTATTTTAATTATAATTATATATATTATAACTGAAATGCAATCGATTTTCTTTTAATATAACTGTAGACAAAAAAATACATTGAAATTTCGATGAAGAATGACGACAGAAAAAATTGAAAGTGTTGCTTTAAAAGTGTTACTCTCGTTGAATATATTGTGCGATACATAGTTATCTTAGACATTGTCAGTACTCTTATGCTAATATTGCGCTATTCAGGTCAAAACACGATTACATAATCATTGACTTACCTTTGCTTAATGTTTGAATATTTACGGAGATAAACTTAACGGTTCGGTTGTTATCGTATGTTTTCACAAATCTGTTGTTGCACATGGCTTGATAACCGTCGAAGAAAATTTGAATGTCCGGATCATCCGCGGTAGTGTAATTGGACGCTAGAATTCCAGTGACCTGGGCCAATCCCGTGGACGACAACGGGCCGGTTTGATTGTACAAATATGTATTGGCATTGTACGTATTTAGATCATTTACGTACGGCTGATTAAGAACGAAATCCACGCCGTATGACACGTGATTGTGAAGATTTTCGCCGACTCCCGGCAGATCGAGAACCGTACGAATCCCCACAGAGTTTAAATGATTCTTCGGCCCGATGCCCGATAGAAGCAAAAGCTGAGGCGAATTTATGGTGCCGGCCGTAAGGATTACTTCTTTCTTCGCTTTTACGTTGTATTGTCGGTCGTTCTGTAAATATTTATATGACTCGGGACATCATTTATTCATGAAGATTGCGAAATTGCATCCGTAGAAATTCGAGAAGCATGATGAGGAGCCGACTCACCATAATGAAAGTGATGCCATCGGCTTTCACTGACTTTTTGGAGATGACTTTCGTATTGATCTTCGTCGCGAGCGCGTTCAGAGCCACGTGCAGATTTTTGCGGTACCTGTGCGGCCACAGAAAAGCCCTGGCGGCACTAAGTCTAACACCATTTTTGCTGATCGTCTGCGCCACGGTGAAACCCGTGGAATTCAGGCCTACCAAGTCCTCAGAGGTTCCTAAGCCCATCTCTTTCGCCGCCGTTATTATGTCCCAAGCGAATTTCGGCTGCCAAGGGAATCTATTAATGAAAGTAATCAGCGAGTTTAATACGTGTAGATCAATTAAATCGACGGGGAAACTATGGGGATTACGTTAAAGATACGCTGTAGTTCTAACCCACAGATCCTGTTTAATGAATGCGGTATCGATACGGTAATTACGATAGAGGATAGATGTAATGCTGGAAAACTTTTCGAATAAAACTAATCTTCAAAGAATAACTGATTAATAGATATCAAAAGACAATTACAAATTGATTATAACAATTGCACGTTTATTCCTCTGTATTACAACTACTCTGAAAAAAACACGAACGACTCCAGATTGTTTTTATTTTAATTAACATAAATAGTATCGCGGTAATAATAAAAAAAGTGTAGGAATTAAAGCAGTGTAATTTAGAAAGACATCATGTTTGCACCTTTGAACTGTCATTAGACCTCCAGTAGCATGATCCTGTGCCCTGACTCTTCCAATTTCTGTATTATCTTCCGATTTAAGGAAGTACGGTAACACCTATAAGAATTAATAATGCCTTACGTGATATCATGAAAGATCTTAACAATAATCTTTTCTTGCTTCATACATCGTTCCATGACCACCCCGCGTTTCCCATTTCCACCCATCTGTCATAATCTTTCGCGTGGCCTCGATGGTACGCCATACCATGATGAGAAGTGCATCCTCCAAGATTTTTACCCCTTGGGTAACTACAGCTGCCCTTATTACTCAAGCACGCGTACGATTCATTCGTAGTTTTATACTTCCAATCCAATTTGGTGTCTGCAATATCGTATCGATATTGAAATTAATCGCAAACAGTTGCTAAATTTCTGCGACGTAAAAGCGTAAAGATACGTTACTGAGATAGACTAGAAAATTGCTCGGTATTTGCATGCTAGGTGGCTCGTCCGGTCCAGCTTCTACAAGAAGCACCTTCCAATTCTTAATTTCGCTCAATCTAGCGGCCACGACCGATCCAGCTGCCCCACCTGAATTAAAAATGTAAGATTCAGCTGTCATGAATTAATATTTATTCAATGCCAAATCGTCTACAAATAAAATTTATCTTAACATTGATTTTAATTGATACGCTTTAGAGATAAATCTTAGGTTCGCGTGATCGAGGCTTAAATAATTTCGCGAAACGTTTCGCTGAATTGCTAGACAAGATAGATCTTAATAGCCCATTATGTTCACATTGATTATCTTACCTCCAACAACAACGAAGTCGTAAACAGCCTCTGGCTTCTTGATGGGCGTGATTCGCTCGCACACACCGTTAATTACGGAACTATAGGTAGTTAACATGTTCATCATAGACAGAAACAAAGCGCTGGAATTGGCGCTGCAGACATCGGTCAACGAAAGTCCGCCAACGAAAGGTGACGAACATGATGCTTCCGGCACTGACATGTTTATAAACGACATCTCCGACACGTTCTATAAAACCGCATAACATATAGTTTACCCGAGTAAATATATTGCGACACTTAAGAATGTTGATCTCAAGTTTATGCTTCGTATAAACCGTAGAATGATACTCCATTATTTTGTAAATATCGCGGCCATTATTGTTAAATCACTTTACCCTTGCAATCAAATTACGAATAATCTACGAGGATTTAATGTATTAAATTTTGCATAATTCTCTCTCGATTAATTTTATAGAATTCTATAAAATTCTAATTAGAGACATTAATAGCGATAGACAAATACTATTTTATTCAAATATCATTTCAAATATCATTTCAAATCATTTCGATTTCTATCCTAAAATACTGAAAAAAATTTTAGTGAACGTTATTTGACATTCTTACTATTGTGTCGAAACTTCAAGTTACACTTAAAAATTTGAAACTTGACTTTGCCTGTCTGTCCAATTATAGTATTTTGAATTATAGTTTTTTGAGCATTCACTTTTTTAAAGGTTTTTTACTTCACACATAATACAATTGGCAAACGATACATCCGCAAAATGTGTCAACATACCATTTTCCGTAAATGTGATCGTCGTAAGAATTGTCCGTCGCACTCGGCTTTTACTAGTTGATTGCGGCGTCCGTTTGACTGTCGCTTTGTTATATACCCATTTCGTTACCCTTTGTTATATACACGTATACATGCATATTCACGTTCCGCGAAATGTCTAGCTGTGAAGTGTTGAACGCAAAAACATAAAAACGATAATAACGGCGCTTGTTATAACCCCTGCTTGTCACACTAGTAAATCACCGCGGGTGCTATCGTTTTCAGAAAAATGACGGATAGTCTGTCACTAAAATGGTGCAAATAAAATAGATGTGTTATTATAACCTGCATCTTTGCTGAATTCATTTGCATTCTGGAACTTGGAGTAAAAGCTTGTGCATCATACATAAGATGTTTATAAACAATTTATTGATATTTTTCGTAATAAATTCTTCGCAGATCTTCAGATGCTTATAAACATCATAATTAAAACTGACGATTAATTTAATTTTTGATATTATTTCTATTTTAGCTTCAGTTTAGGATTGCATTTTAAATCCGACAACTATATTGCGCGTTTTTTCTAGTTTATAGAACTTGGAAAATATATCTAAAATTTATATAAAAATATCAAGCATCAAGATATGCTTCGACCGAATAAACAGACTTTTTTCTTTATTTGTGTTATTGATATGTAATTGAGGTAATTGTTTGAAGTTTTTTCAAATTGCTTTATACAAGCGAATTAATTTCGATAAATATTTAATTGTTATGACAAGCAACTGTTTTATTTTTAAGCTTTTAATTATCGCATTTACACTTATCGATTATCGCATTTATTTGCGATTATTGCATTTATTTACATAAAACGCTACTCATAATAACATCATAAGATTGGAAGCGGATTGTTGGAAGCGAGTGCGAGCGGTTAATCTATATTTATATGGTTTGCTGTTATGCAATCTTGTTTATTTACAACATTTTGATTTACACTCGGACGATTTGAGAACGGCCGAGCTATATTTATAATCCATTTCATTTTCTATATATTTTTTCATTAACAGTTAATTACTACGTTTTTTTGGCGATTGGTGTACCAGGTACCAGAATCTGTCTTTGGTCATCATTTCAATAGGACATCCATGGGTGATATAATATGCCACAGCTATTGTAATGTACTATAAATGATATTGAAAGAGATTATTAGCATAATATAATATAATATGTACATCTAAACTTTTTCGTAATTCTAAACTCCTGTTACATACGGTAACTAAAAACGATAGGAAATCGTAGCTCATTTAAGGATTTAATAATAATAGTAACAGTACTCGTAAATTGTACGAAGATTTACGCTCGTTGCATCGCGGCTAATTGATCGATGACGGATCTCTCGACAGCCGCGACGCTATAAGACGTACAATCTTAGGAAACTCTTAACTGGAAATTAAGACATGGCGGTGCAGCGAGACGACGACTGTCTTCAATCGTACGGCTCACTGCGTAATAACACGTTGCGGCATAATTTTGAGCTCTAGCGTAGCGCTCGAGCGATCGTGCGAGATGCAAGTCCAGCTTGATCGCTCGACCATACCGAAGAGAAAGGAAATCGCAGTCTACGGGGATCTTCCAGAGAGTCCTCGCCTTTGGTCGCGTTCTCGCCGACTTTCTTAGGCTGCGGAAAACGCATTGATGGATGCAATAAGAGACTAGATAGATCGTAGAGCCCGGCTACCATATAGCCTGATCCCAGTCGATGTACTTGATCCCCCAAAGTAACAGGTCCAGCGTACTGTCGATCGTCATGCGTGAACTAGGAAACATGGTAAATTGCTGGTGACTAATGGTGCTTCCAATGTTGGTTGTGTTTCCAAATGGGGCAAGGTTCTTTCCCGTACCATTGTGTACCGGCAACGCCCCAGTCGGACTTGATATACGCGGCCGCCTTTTCGCCGATCATCATAGCCGGGGCTGCCGTGTTGCTGGACGTTACCTTGAAAAGCAATCACATATTTCGTTTATAGCTTCTCTTTTAATTTTCGCGTCAATATAGCGAATTTTTACAGATTTTTGTAGATATACAAAATAAGATTTTATTATAAAGACACATTGAAAGATTGAATTAGCTAAAAAACTGAACGGATGTGACATATAGATAAAATATATTGTCAGATTAACACTGTTGCATGAAAGTTTGTAAATTCGTGAATCTTTTTTTAGACGATTTATAATTTTTAGAATAAAAGTCTGGCGCATTTTTATTTATAATTTTTATGCTGTGTTTTGATGTATGTATGTGATTTATGATTTATATTTATACGTATTTAAATTCTACAGTTGTTTCTTGTATTAAACGAAGATTATGAAAAATTCAAAACACTATCTTGAATTCTAACACAAATTACAAACCGTTAAAATAGACTTTACGTAATGGGGAATCCCAGCGAATGATAAAAACTTAATGACGAAGGTATATTCGAACGATAATAGCGCCGTTAATCGTAAAAAAGAATCTTTGTAATGAAAAAAATTCGCGAGTACCTCGCGATCCTCGCTAATGATCGTTCATTTTGGTCGAAGAGTGCAGTTGAAAGCAAAAAAAGAAGAGAAAAAACGCATCAACACTCGCGATTACACAAGATACCTACCTGTGGCATAATGGACGCATCGGCCACGCGAAGATTCCTGATGCCGTACACCCTCAATCGATTGTCGACCACAGCGATGGGATCATTAGGCGGACCCATCTTGCAGGAACCCGCCTGATGATTCTCCGGGCCGGTGTCTTGGCGCACGGCGCAGGCCCAATACTCCTTGCTCAAATAAGGATACTGGGAGCATGCGGGTGACGGTTCGTTGCTCAGAGTCATATTGTACTTGGCCATGGCACTGGTATTGGCGAGAGACAACGCGACCTCGATACCTTCGACGAGGACCATCACGTCCATGGGATCACTCAGGTAGTTGCCCCAAATGATCGGCTTCGCAAAGGGATTGTTACTAGCGAGACGCAGCTGCCCTGTGGCCAAGTTCGTTTATTGACGGCGGTTAATCGGTGAACGACGCGCTGACGTGCGATACATTGATTGTCGAAATTTACCGAAATTTCACGGACCACCGAACGCAGATGCATTGATTACTCAATTTGTAGAAATTTTCCCGGTGATAACCACGGTCGCAAACGAGCCTGTCCTATCATTCCCGCGTTAAATTACGGATGAAATTTTGGTACGGTGGCTGTGATCGATGGTAAATTCATCGAAATTACCATCTAATTAGTCAATTTTTGCGGGCGGGAGTCCGGTACTTCGGGCTATAATTACGTTCGCTTACCCCTGCTACGCGGTTGTGTCATCGTCGGCGACATGCTGATACTGCGACCGTTACCGTTCATGATGGCACCGACTTCACCGGTGATTGCGCAGGCCGCCTGATAGCCACCGAAAAACAGCTGAATATCAGGATGATCTGGAGTCGTGTAGGTCGACGATAACATCCCGGTCAATTGCGATAAACCAGTCGACGACATCGGTCCTTTTTGGAAGGCGATATATTCCGCGGCAGACGCCCAGGTCAGATCGTACAAGTTCGGCTGATTGATGGTCCACGATAACGTGTACGACGCGTGATTATGCAGGTTTTCGCCGACACCTGAAGCGAAATGGTTCGACCGATTAAAAAACGCAATTATCGACTTTGACGTAATTCCGGCCGGTTTCCAATCGAGCGTCGACTCGTTCGTTTCCGTCATTTACGTTCAATAAGAACAAAACTTTGCGCTTTTCGTAATTAACGTAGACGTTCGCTATCTATATACATCCGCGGAATTAATTTCTCGTATTTTAAATAAGCTCCGAATAATCTATGAATTAATTTTCTTCAATGCCTAATTAGTTCTCTTTCAACAACACGAAATTCGTTTGACTCTTCGGTAAATTCGGTTTATACCTGACGAACGACTTGATGCGGCCGCTATAATGCAGAATTGAATAGTAGATTTTCGTGCATCATCGGTAAATTACGCTAAATTCTGTCAGAGGATTATTATCTTCTCTGAGTAGAGATACAGCGTCGTATTCATAATGACTTACGTACGATGAATGGATCGCTTACCTGGAAGATCCTTGACGACTGTGACGTTCATCGCTTGCAGATGTTCCTTCGGCCCGATTCCGGAGAGTAGCAACAGTTGAGGCGAATTTACGGCACCACCGGAGGCGATTACCTCCTTTGTGGCGCGGGCAACTCGAAGTTCACCATCCTGAAGATGCGTTCATTGAAACTCACATTACCAAACTCACCAACGCGCTTTAGAGCGCGAACTTGATTTCGCGTCTAAGTGCCGGTAATCGGCAAAAAGCAAAATTACCCGCGCGATATCGCCGTATTACATCCCGTTCATTTCAACATATGTATATTTTGCGAAATTTGACGTCGTGTAACAATCAATTAATGAAAACATTAAAACAAGATCAAACTAGATTAATATGACCTTTTATGATTCTTGGATAAGTCGTCGATGTAAAATAAACTAGGACAAATTGATTATTGATTTGACATGAAAAACTTATAAATGCAAAAGAGATAAAAATTATCCTTTTAATATCCATGAAAGTGACTCTGTTATGTGATATCTGCGCATGAGCTATCTGCTATTATGTAATTATTTCATATGAAAAACTTATAACATAATCAGCGAGCAAGATAAAAATCATATTCTTAATATCCATGTAGGTGACTCTATTATGTGATATCAACTATTACGTAATTATTGATGTGCACACTTGAAACTTCAGCGAACGAGACAAAAAGTGATGTTTTTAATATCCATGAAAATGATTTTACATCTGCGACTTCTTGCGCATGATTACTAGAGCGTTGTATCTTAATATAGCTACAACAATAAAGTAAAACTCTCGGTAAATTCCTATTCGTGTATAATACAAATTTTTCAAGCGTGACGTATTCAGCGTATTGATAAAAGTTACAGCGGGTTTTATTTGTAATTCTCGACTGAGATGAAAACTTCTTGTTCGCGATATCGTGACAAGCAGACTTTCTGGCATTTATAAAAATTATATCTATCAATCAATCGACACTTGAATATTCAACAACCTTCGGTTGGCAGTCGGGAGTAAAAATAGGTTTATATAGATAGGTAATATTGCTACAGTTATATAACAAGGCATTATTGGAAGGCACATTATTGACTTGTGACGTTTTTGACTTTTATGAAAAATGACACATTGAAATTTCTTTCTTCTTTTTATATTAAAAATTTGAAATAGAACAAAGAAATTCATAATTAAATTATATTTTAAATTTAATTTTAAATTAGATTGTGAGCCATTCATTGCTCTTATTAGCCCTTCTAAGATTAATTGATTATTTTTAATAGAATTTAAATAGAATTTAATTAGAATTTAAAATAATGATTATTTAATTAAATACGTATTCTCAAATATTACTAAACTTTTATATAGGATAATAAAAATAGAGAACGTTTCCCGCAAAATCGATGCCAAGTTAAGAGAATATAAAAGAGTATACTAACTTGATAAAATTGAACTCCAACGGCCTTGTCATTTTCGATAATGATCTTTGTGGCAGTGGCGTTTAGAGAGATGTGCAAATTGCGCCGAAGCCGTATCGGTCGTAGGAACGCCGAGGCGCTACTCACACGGACGCCGTTCTTGCTTGTAGTTTGAGCCACAGTGAATCCTGTAAATTGGTCGCCATTCAGGTCCTCACTAATCGGGTATCCTCTTTCGACCGCCGCCGCGAGGATGTCGTCCGCGATTGCAGGCTTCCACGGAAATCGTTCGATGGTTAACAGACCACCGGTCGAATGATACTTGCGACCAACTCGGTGGATCTCCGTGTTGTTCTCGGAACACATGAAGTACGGCAGAACCTAAACAAGCCATTATTTGCAAGTGTATTTTTCATTTGACCTCTTTAAATATCTTGTAGTTGAAAACTGCAAGATATTTAAACTTTTAGCGATTGTTATTTGAAGAAATGTACCGGCAGAACTTTCTCTTTTTAAATATCGTTTTATATATCGTAAAACTAAAATACATGCTAATGATATTATAACTTATATTTTATAACGCTTTTTATACAAGTTCGACAAGTTACGATTGAATGATTATGTCGATACGAAACGGTAGATTGTATCTTTTATTCTCTATAATATCTCATTCGAGATAAGTTTTGCAACCTGAAGAGATAGATTCTGATTTAGATTAGTTTCGCCTTTCACGATTCAGTTCGCGATATATAGATTATTCAAAACACTGGAAATAGTCGGTTGGAACAGGTTTGTAGGATCTTACATCGCGCCAACTCCATCCAGGATTGCCCATGGCCTCCCAGTTGTCAAAATCTTTCGCGTGGCCCCGGTTGTACATCATACCATTGTGGACGGATGTGCCGCCGAGGTTCCTACCGCGCGGCCAGCTGCAGGATCCATTGGTTGACAGACAGGCGTTCATCTCGTTCGTGGTTTGATACTGCCAGTCAATGTCAGTTCCTATCGGCAAAATTGTCAGATCGTTTAACATGCGTAAAACCCGCAACGGATCGCAGCACTCGCAATAATATAGATTCCAGATGAGCACAGCAACAATTTCCTCTCGGAGGTGCTCGAAACACTCGTGTGTTTTAAATAAAAGCGATATGATTACTCGCATTATTCCAGATCCGCGGATATCTCAGATGCACGTACTCAGTTGTTTTATCATGTTCCTAGATTTTGTCGTAACTAATTTGCCATCGATTCTCTTTTAATAAAATTATCGTTGAATTAAACGCGGTAAAAATCAAGTTTCAGAGATATGCTAATAAGTGATAATTATTAGCTCTTATTGAATTTTAAGCAGACACGTTTAAAATTTTATTTGACGGCATAATTAATGGGAATATTCCACGGGAAAAAATCGAATAAAAATAAATCGCGGATGAAAAAAACTCAAGCTCATTTTATATCTTATGTTTCTGATATTCATTTCCGTTGAACGATAAAGTAAAAATCGAAACTAATCCTAGACTGTAAGCATTCTAAATACTCATTATCATAGCGAGATTTGAACGTATAGATAATGGCGGCGCTACGTACACGGGGGAAAGGGTCCAATTGAAACTTACCCAGAAACATTGCCACCATACTGGGAACATCAGCACCCGGTGGTTCGTCCGGGCCGGCTTCTAGCAACAAAACTTTCCATTCGGGTATGTCGCTCAGTCTAGACGCCACCACGGCACCGGCTGATCCTCCTAATTCCGAAGCGACAAAAGTCATTAAAGTCCTATCGTTATTCAGCGCGAACCGGTTCGAGAAAAGTGCATCCGCGACCGGCGGCGATACGGAAGAAACAGGTTTCGGTTGAAACGCTGCTATAATTGCTTTCGCCGGAAGGAAAACATCTGCGCGGCCCTAATTAACTTTGCTTTTTTTCGCGATTAGATCCATCATCGGCCGATAAATCGCGGCCGATTCATCGCCGCCGGATCGTTCGCGCGAGTTCTTCCTCACTCCATCCGTATATCAATGTTTGGTTAATGACAAACGCGAGGAAAGCCTCGTACGTCCGATAAGAGTTGAAAAGTCACCAGACGATGTGATTATCGTACTGGTGCAAGGACGTAATGTATAGCCTCAGATTGTTATGTTAATCGACTATCATCGGATATATGTAATTTAATGCCACGGCTGTTATTACGATCCTATCAACTGTTACTGAAAAGGCTTGTCTGCGGCGCATTGGAAAACTGGTAGTTAAAGTCCTTGCCAAAAGCTGTGATCGCAGCGCGTATACATTGCGCGCTGAAGACTAACATAATCGCGCTTTCTCTTCGGTGATTTAAATATTTCTTTGCTTTACCAAAACAAATCTTTTGGAAATTGCCAAATCACGCAATACGATATGCAATAAGTACATTTGTGCACGTGCGAGAAATATTGACAAAGACACGTTAATCTCGATATTTTTTTATTTTTTCCTTGATTCTTTTTATTTTTTTTTTTCTTCTTCATATTGTGGTATAAAATTTTATTCGACGTTCTATTTTTAATGTTGAGTTTTGCATTTTGAGTTGAATATGTCAGTTTATTTACATACTCGTATCTTTAGCTAAAACATTGTGAACGGCGTAAGTTTTAAAACATACTTTAACCATTTAAATAAAGCATCTTATCGCAATGCTTTCGCAAGTCTGTGCCAGGCAAATGAATTGTTAATTTAGGTTTTCACGAGTAGAATGGAAACAGGGATTCCCACAAGCGGAGGTCTCCGCGTTTGCGTGGTCAGTCGAGATTTGCGAATGTCACCGCATTATCGGCGACGTTCGTTTGAAACGGTCACGCGACTGGCATAATTTGTACGCTCGTATAGCGTAGGTACAATAATGCGGGAGCTTCAATAATGTTGTTTCATCATACATGAAAATGTATTATTTTGCTGCAGCATATCGACAATAAACAAAACGACGGAGAGGGAGGGGGGAAAATTCGCATTTATTTTTCTTCCATTTTTAATGTCCGATTAATTGTCACAACATACATTTATTAACTCAACGGAACCGTGAGATATGCATTTCATGCGACATAAATACGTTCCGCGGGTCCGTCGCTTACAACGGAATCGCGTTAATCGAGTTCTACTTTCCCGCAGATATTACGGATTACAGCCGGGATATTCTAATCAAGAAATTCAATTAGCATTTCCGCATGTGTATCAAATCGCGTTACGGCGACTGCCACTTGCGTAATACGATTTGCCCGCCCTATTTTGTCGATCGCGCATAATTACATCCATGTAAATCAGGCTCGCGTATAACGACCAAATGGTTTCTTTCCTGACTTAATGTCTTCCTTGTGAATACGCGCCCGGCGTTTTTACAGATTAATTTTGCGGTGAACGCGAGCGCGGATTTTATTATACGTCTCGTTTGAAATCATTTTCTATTAGTGAAACTGACAAATGTCTTATAATGACTATGTCGAGAGGAAACGGGAAGGAATTTTTCGGGCGAGAAATGTACCGTTCCTGTTATTTGAAGAGCAATATACTTTTGCGACCAGGCGAATCATGGTAATTTCCTAGTATGGGTCAGAACACGTTCATGAAAGTCAATCTGCATGTCTGGCATAAATAGTTGAGATTTGCACATCGGTGCATGACCTCGAACCACATTACTTGCATGGCCACAACAGTGTAAACGAACATTTCGTGCGTAACGATACACTTGATAAGAATTGTTATCAAACGGGAAAAAAATAATTATTCTAAAAAGCAAATGCGCTCAAACTTGAACATATAATAATTATATATCACATGCATTATATATCATCATTATATATATTATAAAATACACATACAAATAACTTATATAAATTTCCTTCTCTTTTTCACTAATTTAATTTTCTTGAATAAACTAAGACGATATTCGAGATTTTAATTAGAAGTGCTAGTTACTTTCCAATACTATCGTGTCAAATTTACACAACTTCTATTCCTTTTCTATTAATCTAACATTTCTGTTTATACGCGAGATTTCTCGTAAATTATGGAACGAATGTTATAAGATATATAGGGAAGAGATAGTTAATGCATATTCAACAAGATTACTTCCGCAAGTCAGTTCCCACCTCTTTCTCGCGTTCAATTTTATATTTATAATACAAGATGGATAAATATTTATTTAACCACAACCGCGGTAACGCAGTCTGGGAAATTGCATGTGTTTTAAGTACATTAAATGTAATATATAAAACTCATAGATTTCTTTACTTTTTCATCTCGTATATTCCGATTGCAGTTTTCATGTGATAAAACATTTCTGATCTCGCTGCTTTTTCGTTCGGTGGAATACTCGGTGGAATACGGTGATATTTAAATCGATAGTTGTTAAACGTGTTTGCAGCGTGCTCGAGAGGGTACAGTTTGCTACCGTTTGCGAAAAAACAAGTTACGTGGCGAAACCGCGGGTACCTTTCCTTTTTCTGTTTACAAGTAGAAGCGGAAGAAAGTCCCGGAAGGAAGAAAAATATGCCGGCAGTGAGCGAGTACGAACGAGTACGCCAAATTCATCTCTCGATAATTAGTCGTTCAGTTGAACTTGACGCCGCGACTTTTAAGCACCGTTCCGCGCGTTTCTAAAGAATTTTCATATTGACGCCAAGCTGGAACAAACCGGGAGGAATTTTATCCGCACTAAATCAGCTTAATGATGTCTATAATTAGCTCCTTTATGAGAACCACTTTGAATTCAGCAATTAATAAGGGAAATTACTTCCCGTTCCGGACTTCCCGTATACGTACTTAAAGTAAGCAAACGCGAATACGAATTGAATTTATGTTAATTACTTTGTTTCAAAAGTGATAATGGCTGAAAAGAATATTTGCATAACCTAGCTTGGAAATAACTTTATGTAGAACAGAAAGATATTATCACAAAATATCTTTATCGTGACACAGTTTTATTTATATTAAATAAGGCAAATTTATAACAGCGTGCTCCTTTCTATACAAAATTATCCATTAAAAATAAAATAAGAGCAAATCTTTTACTCTTTTACACACAGCAAGTGCTCAAACAGAATATAATTGAACTATTAATTAAATAAACTAAATTTTAAATAAGCATTTAGAATTATCAACATAGAAAATAAAAAATTCCGAGTGAATTTTTTATGTTCATTAAAGTATGTACATCCATTAGTGTATTATTTTTAATCCAATATATTTAAATTAAAATTCTATACTTTAATAGAAAATGGATGTATCTTTTTTTATACTTTTTATACTTCTCTCCATAGAAAATTAAATAATAAAATATTTGAATTTCCAATGATTTGTGTATCTATAAATATGTAAACAATACGTCAATTTGTTTTTAGAAAGTCTTGTTCTTTTTGCGTTTCTCGTTCAACCGAGATTGAGAAAAATATGTCGTTTAATGAGCATGCAAGAATGTCGTTCGAATGTCTATTTCATTCGAAATATTATGCGCCGGAATCATTTCGTTTTCTTATGTTTTTACGCGCAGCTGAGCGACCCGCTTTCGGCGCAACAGCGCGGAAAATAGACTGTGTCCGATTGTGATCGTTGTCACCGTTTCGTTCGATTCTTTCATGATACAGTCTTTTTCTTTCTCTCTCTTCTTCTTTCTTTTTTCTCTCTTTTTCGCGGGAAAAATCAGTAAAATAGTAACATCGCGAGCGACACGATAGTTACTTCTTTCCGCACAATTTTTCGCGATACGTTCGCGCTCCAAAGCGTTGAAAAAATATTCTCTCAATGTCTATTTGAAAATTGCCATGGTATCTTGCTGCTAACTATTTCAGTTGCGTGTAATTTTTTCTCTGTATATTCTTTCTTCGTGTGTCTGTGCAATTAAAAAAATTTAATTTCTCGAATATTGTTTATATCAGCGTATCGTTTAATGATTGATTACGAACGAATCTTAAATGTAACTGCCGGGAATGCAATTAAGAAGATGAGATTATAATTATGCAAGTAAAAAATAAAATTGAATTTTTTAATAAAAGAGGTATTAAATCTAAGAAATTAAAATTATATATATATATTGCAAGATACATGGCTTAATAACAATACATGAGTACTTGTTGACGATCCTTTTGCACAATTCGTGAGAGACATTAAAACGTAAGTGGAAATATGACGTTTGTGGGAGCATCCTAGCTTTGTATAACGTTGGCCTTTTTCAGCACTGCTGGAAATTTTAAGAGTCGACTGACAACGGCATTTGCCGGTAATAAAGATCACAAATTATTATTACAAAATGTGAAATTCTTGGACACCAATTATTTTTATTAACTTCTGAAGGCCAAGATGTGAAATACTAGTCATGAAAGTTGTAAACGAACGAATGATTACAGCTGTTTCAACAAATCATCGTTTTACTACGATATAATTGACATTATATTCGTTATAATTAAATATTTTTTATCAATTCAAAATTATTGTATGCAATATTTTTTAATATTGAGTAATCTTTAATTTAGAGAATTTAAAGTTAAAATCTTTATTATCTTTTTTTTTTTAAGAAGATCATAATATTATCTATTATTAGTTTTAATATATATCATAGTCTCTTTTATTTTTGTCTGCTTCCTTGAAATAAAAATAGTTAACCCAAACTAGATAAACGGTCATTAATAACATACTACTTACATATTTATTACATAATATACTATTTCTGTTATGATAATTTCAGAGATCCGAACAAATGTCTATCATAATGCTGCACTTATATGCCAATCAATTATTAATAACTATCCTGCATTTCTATTAAAGAAGAAAAAATTACGTTTCCACACGATAATAATACTTCCCTAGATTACTCGTATATTATTAGATCCCGTACATGATTGGGACGATAAGTGGAAACATTCATCGAATGATCCCAACGTCGATTGGGACCGCGAGCGAAAAGCGTGCACGCATTGCGGCGAAAAAATGTCAGAAAAAGGAGAGCATGTCGTGATTTACATGTCGCAACGCAAGTATTTCTCGGCTTGTTCTTCTACCGGAGGACAGAGAGAAAGGATATATCCGGCGAGTCGAGTCTCTTTAAATATTCGCGAGCAACGATAATCCTAGTCCGGCTGGTTTCCTCCTTTTGCGCGTCATGGAACTTCCTTCTCCTCATTCTCTTCTTTCCCATCTTTCCTGCGACTGTAATGCAGAACTGCGTTCGAACGAGACCGGATGCACGAAGGATAAAGAGATAAAGAGAGAGAGAGAGAGAGAGAGAGAGAGAGAGAGAGAGAGAGAGAAACCAGCAGGTGAAATCGCAGTTTTTGTTCCGATGGAAACGACCTGCTCTTATGTAACCGACGTACAACGCACGTGTGTGCGTGCGTCGAAAGGTGCACTCGTGCATCGCTTGATAAGCATGCGAACGAACGTTCGCTGATTTTTCCCGGTTTCCCACGATTTCTTCCGATGTTATCCGTGATCGCCGTCACGATCGATTTCATACGAAGCCGAGCTGACATACGCATGCACATGTATTCCCCGCTGGAATCGCGGAGGAATCTTGAGCGAGATAACGAGGAACCACGAGGGACTAGTATCATGAGATCACAAGGCGCGAAAGTCCCAGTCCGCGAGCATCTCAACGGGAACATCGTGTCTCGTTTCGCTCGTCGCCGTGTACGCGGTGCGCAAAACGTTCGCGCTACCTGCGTTCATCGATTCATATCTTTACGACCGCGCCAAGTCGCTCGCGGCCAAGTTTGCTTATCATTAGACGGCATTTACGTCTGCGCGAAACCGTCGCGGTTTCTCGGTCAAGGGTCCGTGATTTATCGCCGCGCGAAGAAAGTATGCTTCCTCCTCTTCTTTCTTCCTCCAATTTCGCCGCTTCTCGAACCGCGGATTTTACGTATGCGCCACGCTACATTTGCTTCCTTATAACGTACGTGCAATTCTTGCGGTTGCCGCGTGCACGAGCTTCCTCATGGTGTTACGTGAGATGTGGCGATAGCGGCCATGCGGTTAGTATCGAACGAGGTACACCGCTAACACTTCCGCTTCCAAAATCAATCCAATTTATTCGATTCATCACGTGCGTGGTACGTCTCTCCTGGTGTGCTCTCCATGTTCCGTATTTGCGCGGCCCATCAATCGTCGATGCTGGCAATAATGATACGTGACTCACTGATCGCTATGCCGCGACTGGAAATATCTCGGTAATAGGAAACGAGCGGCGCGTGAGACTCCGCGACAGATCGCAATTTGTACTCGTCTAGAAAACGAGCTTCGACGACTTTGGCGTGCGTATGTATATGAGAACGTAATTATATATCTTAAGTATTTATTTGTAGGATATGAATAAACGAGAGAGACGCCAATGTGAAATAGTGCATTTATGAGGCAATTCACCGAGATATGTTTGCATTTTCATACATAGAATATTTAGCATACAATTATCGACCATTTAATTTGGCCTAAATAATTCTTCCCATACTAAATAATTCTTCAAATGATGAAACATTTGAGGCCTGATAGTCAAGTTCTAATATTTAGAATGATTTAAAAATTCGAGAAATGTACATGTTAATATAGAAATGCAGTCTGAAAAAAGAAAAAAACACATTAAAGAGACGTGGTCACATCATTTACAGTCGCGCTTGGGTATTCGTATAAATTACTGTACGCGGTATCGCGAGCGTCGGAGAGGCAGCCAGCGCGGCGGATATTAAAATCGTGAATATTTTATTCAAGATCCGATATTTAATTATTAAAATGAAGCGCGGGGACCGGGAGAAATCTTCTTTATCTTCGTCGAGAGCGTATCGATTTCGACGCGTCTAGCGTCGACTTTTCCAACAACAATATTTAGCGCGTCGCGTTTTGACGCGTTGCAGACGCAGAATGATGCGCGTTTATTCCGCTCGGCTGCCGTTTTATTTTCTGGCTGTGCAGGCAGCCGTGTTTGATCGGCGAAAAATGCGAGGGGGGAAAAGTCGCGCCCCGTCGGGGGAAAAACACGGGCGATCTCGTTGCCTGTTATTGCCGTGAAAAATTGCGAACTTGGGGTCCGTAGACGCATGGGATCCCAGAGATACTAGCTTATACTTATTTAGATTGCCACATATATATTGTGCGGTCATGAAAATATCAATATAGCAATTCATTGATATGATCATCATTTTTGTCGGAAAGAAATAATATAAATCGACAAATCAATAATAAAAAATAATAATATAGCTCAACAACTTTTTTGTTACACCCCTACTGTAATTTTTCTTATGCCAAATTAATTCTTCTAGCATCGCTTCTTTCTTTTCGAGTTGGTCGAGTCTCGAATTGCACGTAATGAATAGCACGTCTCTCGTTTCTCACACTTAAAAATTACCGATCGCATTCCGTTTTGGCGTTCCGATTCCACCCCCATGAATAATCCGCCAATACCAGTTCACGCTGCAGTCGTCGTCGCGTATTAATGAGCCGCGACAGATCGCCAAAATGTATAAACAAAATGCAGGACCGTCGGTTCGCGTCGCCGGTACGAATTATCCCGAAATGCAAAGAGCGTATAAAATTCGTTGAGCCGTTTAAATCACATTATGCGCCGTTCTCTCCGCATCGCTCGCGCTGGCGATCTGCATCCCGACCCCCCTCTTTCTCCCTCCCCTCCCTCCTTCTCTCGCTCTCCCAATAAATTTTACCACCTTCGAGGATTTATATGTCCCGACAGGCCGGGACAGGAACGTATAAAATAATGGAACGTAGCTTCGTCGGTGTAATGACGTGACCGGCCCGCGAGCGAGGCGGTTTCGGTAGAGGGGGGGGACACGGCGGGCCCCGAATAGAGAGAGAGAGAGAAAGAGAACAGGGTCGGCGCGGCACGGGGACGGTAATTAAATTAATAATGCAATAATCACGCGCCTCGCGACCGAATAAATAACGGTCTGTATTAATATCGCATCCGAGCGGGGGAATGCGCGGTGCGTAGGAACGATCATGCGCGTCGAATTGCATTTTCGCCGGCGAGATCGCGCCGTGCCTCCTGTAAACGACAAATAACAATTACCACCCGTGAGCCACGAGCAACGACTCGTGATAACTGTGTTTGGTCATGGTAAACATGTAAACGCCACCGGAAGGTTTATAGTGTTTTTTTTTCCCGTTTCGCCCGATGGAGGCGGAATCCGCTGCGAGACGAGCACGAGGTGCCCTCCTCCTCTCGTGAACCGTCGATCTTGCCGAGCGCTTCGTTTCAACCGCTATCCTCAATTTTTTAATTAGTGCCTTGAAAGCTTGTTAAATTTTTGCGAACGATTCGTGGAAATTGTGTATTTATTGTTACTGCGGATACTACACATGAAAATGTATTTCCTGCTCTTTCATTATTCCGGTTACGAGGCGGGAAAGAGGTTACAACATAAAATGTTGCAAAACGTTTTATAGTGATTATCTCATTTGCTAATGCGTTACGTGGAATATACTTATTTATACTTTGTATGTATTCTTTCTCGTCGGAGAACACACGCAACTTTTTTTTTTCCTTTCGTTTTACAAGGAAAATGTGAAATAAACATTGCGTGCGAGAAACATTTGTTATTTCGATAGATTTTTCGGGGTTTAACACTGTACACGAAAACTATGTTTGCGGATTACATAAACAACCGGCGCGTATTCATTTTGCTCCCTTTGCACTTTTTTCTGCAAACCAGCGTTTTATCTTGATTTTCTAATCCATCTCCTGCACATTCAGGCGACCCCGGGAACGATAAAGAGCGCTTATTTTCCTGATTGTTACAAGTGCACCTTCATCATTCTTTACGTCGACTGTTGGCGGAATAATAAGCTTTTGCCTCGGTTCTCTCGACGCGCGCGATTTCTCGCGTCTCACGTCTCTTTTTCCCGCCCCTGTTCTGACGATTTGCTTTGAACACAATTTATATTTTTTAACCGAGATGTTATGACACCTTTGCAATTATTTCAATTATACTATGTCACGCCGCGCTATTCGGGATTTTATTCAACGAAGCTTTATCGCGACAGCGCACCGCTCAGCTCTAATGATAATGACAAAACCCATTTTTTCTTTCCTTTCCAGTCGACTCGACCTTTTACCGCCCTCCAACTTCTGCACCGCGCCAGTATAATTATTCCGCGAACTTCTTTCTTCCGACCGGGCATTGACAGAATAATTAATAAGCATCACACTAATTACTCAGCGACGATATTATTAATATTTTCTCATCATATTTGCGCGGTAATACACCCGCGGTCACTGACGGTGAGAATTAATCACTCCACATAGGTACGTTTCCGCGCGTTTATTTTTACATCCGCGTGTCTCTTAAACGACACACGTTTATTCGGAAAAATCTACCGCGCGTACGCGTCCTTACACAACGTAACTTTAGTGTCGCGTCTACAATTAGAAATACAATCGTAATAAATCGAAGGAACGAAGAGACTTCCCACGTTCATTATATTTTTACGTTCGTGATTTTTTTCCTGCGGTGCAGCGCGATTCTTACTTACAGGGTATAAGCGGGGATTCTCGCGGGGTGGAAAATTCGGGCCTCCAAGAGGGTCGGTCGATATCACGGGCGAAGCGCGGTCATCCATGCGGCGACCGGATAACCGGTCGAGTCACTGAAAAATTCCATCTTCCCGTCCGGATATCCCGGGAGTCCTATCGGGAATAATCACCGAAAGGGAAGCAAAGAAAATTAGTTTCGATCGCTCGATCCTGAGTTCGGTATCGTCCGCCCCCGAATTTCCGGGCCGGGATTTACGCGACAGGTTTTATCAACCGCATAAAATATTCAATTATGTGCTTCTCCTTTCTCCCTTTTTTTTCCCTTTCCAGCCAGGCTCGCCGACCGAATGTAAATGTCGAAAGTCGCACGAATATCGCGTTGTGCGTCGGGAGACTTACTATTAATCCTTTGTTCTCCCCAGCGAGGAAAACACTCGCGAGTTCTCGAGTTTACGCGTTACAACGGGCGCCAGCGAGAAGTATTAATTGTACAGAAAATTAGTCCCCGAGCTGTGAGAAGCTTATTTGTAACGTTTGTGATAACGTCAAGTAATGTTTGTAAAAAGTTTGGTAAAAATATATAAACATGTAAATATATATGTGTGCACACACACACACACATACATATATATATATATATATATATATATATATATATATATATATGCAGGGATCATTGTCTCTAATATGTGTCAACGTCGCTAAATTTACGAGCGAAACATCAGTTGTTTTTCATTCGGTGAATTATGTATCTCCGGTAAATATTTCATTAATACAGTTGTATTATATTGGTGCGGATATCGTGTGCCGATTGAACTATTGCGTGATAGCGTGTGATTATATCCGTTTATATTGTATTATTGTGTTATATTATCAAAGTACTATTTGCTAGATATATATGGGGCAGCAGTAATGCGCAAGTACTACGAATAATCACCGCGTACATTTGTCTGCGTTATTAACGCTCCATCATTTATAGATTATACATTTTGTTTCACTTCCCGTTTTTAGAATTAGTTTTCCATTGTCTAGAAAAAAAAGAAAGGGAAAAGAAAAATGGGTTATGAGTTTCGACACGTCGCGTGCAACCGTCTATCTCTCTGAAGGTTACGCGTTATTTTATTATTTCCAATTTGCGGTTCGCTGACTTTCACACGTAACGAACGGCATTTACGAGCCGCGTCAAGCTTCCGCTGCGCTATGAACCGAACCGTTTTGGTCTGTTTATCGAAATCGACAGCCTTTCGCAAAGTCGCGTCCAAGTAACGGTCGACGCTAATCGGTGAAACGATTTGCTGTTTGCACATTTTCACAAGATATCGGCTCGTTACTCTAATAAGGCTGACTGTTATCATGCGCTTGAATCAATCTTCGAACCGGTTACCCGATCACGTGTACGCAAGAAGCACACAAGGATACATTCCAGTTATGTCGATCAATTTCACTTGTCCGTTAGAGAATCACCTGTTACTTTCCTCGACTTTTCCTTCACGTAGCAAATAGCCATTATGCTCTTAATTAGACTAACGATAATTTCTGCCATCATCATTTTGTGGAACAACAGTTTCTAAACGATAGCTTCATCAGAAAAAATGCGCATTAATGCAAGCAATTAGAGGAGTCGCTAGATAGCTGACTGCATGACAAATGAACCCGACTTGGACATGTATTGGTCGGTGTTTTGTAAGACCGTGACTAAGGGTAGCATACAGAAAAATGTAAGCGGTAAGACGTAAGCAATAAGCGAATCGGCTAATCACGAGAAGCAGTAACGCGAAAGCAAATTAAAAAATGTTGATTTGCTTACTGCTTACGCCTTACATTTTTTTGTATGCCACGACCTTAAGATCTCGTTTTTCAAGTTTTACGATATTATCAATCTTCGAATCTTAATAATTATCTTAATAATAACTATCTTAATAATTATCAAAAATAATGGTATTAGAATTGACGCAACTTTATTTTATATTTTAAAATATTTTAGAAATATTTATATTTATTTTTCAAAAATGAAACAAGGTTTCTTGTTAAATTCTTCTATGGTGCCGTTCTAACGTTCTAATTTGATCATGATAGCGCAAAAATCTCGCGAACAATGTTTGATGAATTACTGGAAAAATTTTCAGTCGTTAACGTTCGTAACTCGGCGCATTTTAATGATGCGCACACTTCGGAGTTAATCGGCAAATTAAGATCTGCTTACTCACCGCCGATGACGATGAAATCGTAGTAGTATTCAGGCGGATTTGTCGGCCTTACACGCTCGCACGATTGAGACACCTTCTCCTGGGATCGCACGAGCATATCCAAAATCATCATGAATGTCATAAACTGTGATGCCGAACAGACTTGGGCAAGGCTCGGTCCGAGATGGGATATCGGGCATGTTGGACCGACTGATATGCTAGACATTCTGTGAACATAGTTATTGTAAAGAGTATCTGCAACTGAATGGTAATCATTATTACGATATAATAAAGTTGTTTCATGCATTCGAAACTCCGGGAGAAAGATAATTTTGCTATTGTTTTTATAGTTAATTTATTAGATAATTCAGAATATGTGTGGTAGAATATCTCTATCACGGTTATTGCTCTCAATGTTGTTGTCATGTTATCGCGTCGCGCATACCTGTCAATTGTAAAAAGAGACGTCGACGTGATCGTAAATTGATTGTGATATTTGGTACACTTAACAGATCAATGGAAGCGCAATAACGCAAAGCCACGTAAAACCACAATTTACGCGTCGCATGATGGCACGTGAGCCCGCAATTCCGACTATCGAACAAAATCATATTTAATTGGCGTTTGCTAGCCGCCTGTCGCTACGACATTCGCATTTCGCGCAATCTCTAGTTTTATTTTTTTTTTATAGGCAATTAATGCTTGTATCCGTTGCCGGCTAATCGAAGTCAGGGACCTATCTAAACCATCGTGTAAACTCACTTTCCCGCGCAGAGAGACTTGGCGTGAAAAAAAAAACAACTGCTAAGTGGATAATCGATACTTACACCGTTTGATTTTAGACGAGGAGCGCCGTTTTAATGTCCCCGATATTTCGCGTTCAAGTTTAAAGTATCGATTACTCATTCGTTTTTTTTTTTAGACCAGCAGTCTACATCGCGACATTATCATGAGTTTTCGTCCGCGGCAATACACGCGTAGCGAAGGAACACGATGTTTAACATAAATAAATATTCCCTTTAATTAGCGAGGGGAGTTAATAGCATTGTAATTAACCAAGCGTGTTAATTAATTCATCTCTAATTAACACGACTGCCTTTCTGTGCCATTACGCGCGAGCATTAGCGCTCGGAGGAACAAAATACGGGGCTACAAAGAGTCGTCGCGCGGCGCGGGCTAAGCGCAATGATTATCGCGATCAATTTACATAATTCGTCGTTCGTGCGCCGTACGAAAATCGCGTATTACTCCTTCCCGCCGGTGCGGGGGAGCGCCTCGAAAATCGTGCCGACGTTAATTAACGTGCGCTAATTTCGTAACGTCGAAACCCTCGCGGGTCACGTGAATCACGAATGACACGAACGGGATCGCGTTTTATGTCCACCATTTATAATGTACACACATCAAATTGTTGAACATATATGGCGAACATGCGTATGATTTATTGCAACTGAGCTATAACACGAGATTGTGCAAAAAAAAGGGAGGGGGAGAAAAAGAGGAAAAACACGATAGTGCCCGCGGCGAGCGCAGACACGAATCGATAATCTCCTGTATTCCGAAACTCTTTCTGCGAAAATGGGGTGCGTTAATCGTACAATTTAGATATCGCAATGCAGAGAGGGATCAAAACTCGACGACTCGAATCGGGATCGACGAGATGTCAGGACAGAAATGTCGCTGAATTGACTTTGAGATGTGAAACGCGCTAAATGATACTAACGTTACACTGGCTGGGGAGTTCTCCTCTCGATGAAACTTTTGTCGATGCACTCCGGTATACACGTGACCCGGTTTACCGTGTCGCACGTGTAACACGCCGGCTTTGGTGCAGCAAACGAGCAAAATGTAACTGTAAGACCTCTCACCGTAGAACGCCACTTTATAATTCATCTCCCACTCTGGCAGTCCGATTCCCCGCCGAAGACACCCATAGATCACGTCAATAAATCCGCGCGATTGTAAAGAAAAGGAAAAGTCCTGTGTAATTTTTGTTTTATCGGAATAAAGATACGTCTCTGTAATAAATGATGAACAATCATGACAATCGCGGCGCCTTCGAAGTTTTTCAATAAAAAATACGATGAGCAATATGACTCAAAGCCTAAGTGCAACGGTGATGCGATTTTGGAAATTCCGATGATGCCGTCCGATTTTAGAAATTGAGAAAATTGATATATTAGTTTAAATTTCGAATTATTTATTCCTTTATTGAAGATCTATGAACAGAGAATTTTTAGATCACAAATGTTGGAAATGGGACTAAAATAAAATCTTTGCGCTCATTTATTCTCATATTAGCTATTTTCATATCGAAGTTGATATGCTGCAAGGAATATTAACTATTATAATCGAGTAAGCGAGACAATGAAAATTTACGTAATGTAAACGCAAAGATTGATCATCTATTCATAAGTAAATTCATTTCTTGTTTCGTTAAACGCGCGGTTTTATTTCGTATAGATGAAATCTGTTTTTTGCAGCCATTTAATTGTTATTTCAATACGACATAGTGAACTCAATGGAATAATCGACCTTCGCGTTAAGATTTTATGCATTGTGCACGACAGATATTCGTTGTCAGTAATATGCGAGTCTCATCGTAAAATTTAATATCTGCACAATCGCCTAAACGCAATAATATTGATGATAAGAATGGGATCAAGTTTAATGTGTATCCATGAACTTCGATCAATTCAGTACCTAGATATTGTTTTATTAAATCAAGTAATAATCATGAAAATCATTTTACGTAATTGCAAAAAACTTGATTCAGTCACGTATGAGAATTAAATGCATAACAAATGATATCAAAAAATAATCACATCGAATCAATTTGTTTCTGTGAATTGCTTAGTAAGTTTCAAAGTAAGCGGCATTCACATTTATGTATTTATGTATCTGATAAATAGTAAATTAAATTTGAGTTTAATTTTTAATTTTTTTGAGTTAAATTGTTTAAAATTAACCAAAGTCCAAGCACAGAACGGATTCTGCAATTTGGATAATATCGAGAACGCATGGCGTAATTGCTGCTATGCGGATTCGAATACTTGCAAATAGCTTTCGGAGAACAATAAAAGAGACATTTTGCCGTGATTTTTTAAATATTCTTAAGTTACAAAAATTATATCTTTATCTAATGGGATGATATTGGAAAAATTTTATCTATAGATAAAAATGTAAAAAAGCAATGTATATGAGATGCAAAATTATAAAAATTAGAAATAGATAAAACAAATGAAGTATTTTTTCTTATATTCTTTATTCTCTTTTTCTTTTTTTATAATTAATAACAATTAATAATAATATAACATAATTATATATAGTAAAAAATATATATATATGATATATTCTTTAAAATATATATTAATAAATACATATTAATTGTTTTATTTGTTCATCAATATTGTCTGATTGATCATCTTATTGTGTATTATGTTTCAAAGTATTTATAAAAAATTCGAAAATATGCTTAGAAAATTTTTCGATTGCATTATGATACTGTCATGTTTCGTTGCACTTATAAGTACTAATTTCGATTTCTGCGGTGTAGAAAGTTTCGGTTATGCTCATGCTGTTATGTTACTGATAAAAATACTGATAAAAGATTCGAACATGCTGCAACTGTTTATTAATACCGCAATACAACGTACTTTTAATCTCATTTCTAATAATAATGATCCACGTGGGACGCGAAGGTGCGCGCCTTTCTGCCGTAACGCATTAATGTAACGTTAAATTAACGTTACGTCCGCACGTGCCCACGCGCGCGATCGTAAATCATAATTCTATAATTTAAGTCAGCAGTGTAGTAAACACAAAGAACATGTTATTTATACGTACGTCATGTTCATTTATTCACGTAGCCACGGAGCGTGAAGCGCCCGGTGTCAGCGAAATGCGGAACAACATACTTCTTCGTACACGCAATTGAAGCATAACGCGCGTTACACGTGTCTGAATGATGGCCCTTAAACATGCATACGTGCGCCACGCTCTTTCGTGAATCACAACTCTTTCGACCCGTAAAATCGTTTGCATAATTAACGATCAATCCTCGATGGAGGGCGAAGGGAGAAAGAGCCGATCGACATTTTCCAATTCTAGTCACAGAATGAGCTCTTGTGTCTTCGAAGTTACGCAAGAAGGACGCACGTTACATGTGATACATTAGATATGCATAGAACGCGAGGCGATTGTCGCATTGCGACTGAATAAATCACGAATATCTATTTTCTGATCTGAATATTAATACACATACACACAAATACACACGTTCGCTACACCAAATTTTGAAAACTTTTGAACATCATGTTATATTTTATCCCTGCTTAAAAAAAATGATTACTGTATACATATGTAATTATTCTATATTCTGTATTCTGTAATTATTCTATGTGATACACGTATTCAGTTCAAAAAATATTAGAACGTTACTTATGGTACTAAAACATTTTCTGAGTTAAATATTCGAGTAATTTTTATTTCACATCGGATTTCAGAATATGATATTTATATTTTTATATATCGCACATATTGATATATTTAGTTTATATGTGTATTTTTAATTCTTTAAACATTTTTTGTATTACGTATTACGTCACGTACAAATTTTAAACAGAATTCTCGTGAAATTATAAACAGGATTTCTAAAATAGGTTATATTTGATGACGATAAGATAAATTTATTTGCTTAGAGAATGTAAAATTGTAATAGAGATGACACCGACAGTGACTGATTTAATAAATCTTCATTTTGTGCATCGTTTTTACACTCAGAATACATAAGTATGTCTATGTATTGTAAAGTATATATTTGATTGTGCAATTATTGTTGTAGACTGTTTTTCGAAGTTCTAACAATACTACAGACAAATGCTTACGTAAATGCGCGTGATTATCTCGCTTGAGGCAAACTTGATTAGATAAGAATTCTTGTTAGCAATTAACACTGAAACACATCAAATAACATCGAGGAGATATTCGAGAAATAGATGAATTTTATCGGTGAATTTAGGTTGAACATACAAGATGTTACCCCGGATAAAAGCCCAGAATTTTTAAATTAACAGAATCGTGCGCGTGAAATGGTTTTACGCAAAATTGCAAGTGCACGCTATTGCTTGCATTATCATAACATCCATGCACTTGAAAAAAATGTGCTGGTCACGGCTCCATTATCTCAATGTCCTACAATACTACTATATATTCGATTAGGCATTCAAATGGAAATTATTGCAGATATTGATTCACTTTCGCATTTGGGATTATTTTCGCCGGAATGTAATATGCGGGGTAATTTCGCGCGTGTGCTCGCCACCGCGTTGTTTCACGAAATTCGACATATTATATTAATGGAATCGCGGTAATCCATAGTTTGCGAAATGGTGATCGCCCCGCGAGCGTCCACTTTAACACGCCGTGTCAAGCGCGAAACAATTCGATCTTCGCGGACGAATTATTAACGCGGTGCCGTCGCGCAAAAAGTCGCGCTGATATAGCGCGAAACGACATTCCCTCGTCCCTCGACATTCCCTCGTCCCTCGACAGGTAATCACGATATAATAATATAATTGTATACGCTCGTGTACATAAAAGATAACGACGCCATGCACTTAATTACAATTCGCTCGGGCGTGTGCGAGCGTGTGAACGCCGGCCAAACGAGTCAAACGCTCTTTCGTTCGTTTGCGCGGCGGAATATGGCCATTACCGAAATTAGCGTTGCCGATTCGATTACACGCGGTTATTATTACGTCGATGGGTGGATATGCGCGAGTGCAGTGTGTGCGCGCGCGCTCGGACTCGCGATTGTATTCGTTTGATGCGTTCGTCGAGATCAAAGGCAAATCGGCACCGCCGATGTTTCGCCTCTAATGGGAGATCAGCTGAAATTTTATGACTCGTCGAAAAAACATTGCATTACGCAAATACGCGAGCGATAACGTTATCGAATTTCTCGCAAAAATCTGTAGATATTCGAGACGCGATGGATTCTATAGATTGCAGAATTAATAATTGTTGTCCGAATGCTGGAGCGCTCTGAAAAATACGCTCCGACGATGATATAAAAGCTTCGGAAAGCATTCATTTAAGCTTTCGTTATTACCGTCGGCCTTTAAGCGCACAGAGCTGATTTCGCGAAGCAATCATAATTAATCTAATGGCATCCTCGCGTTAATTTCGCTAAATTGGAAACACGTATTATAAATACATAAATTACAAAGTGCAACGTAATTGTTATATTGCGGAGTGTAACATAATTTTGCACTTAAAAATAATAAGAAAAAGATAAGTTTATACAATTTATTATATGTTGCGCAATCAGGATTGCCTTTAAATTTCCGCGAAAGTATAATATTAATAGGAGAATTTGCTGGAAACGCTTTAAAAACGGCAGAAAACCGCAGCTGGCGCGTAATCGTCCGCGTGCTCGCGCGATCGCGCAAAATTACTTTCGGAAATTATACGCCTGCCGCGAAGTCGGTCTCGGATTTATGCCGCTCGGACAATCGGCGAGTCGCGGGAGAAAAATCGTTGGTGTCTGCCCGGGACAATTCAACGAGTTCCACCGAGCAGATCTTTTAATGGGTTCCGTGTCACTGAGCGTGTCGATTATCTTTGCGATCTACCGCGAAGCGCTAGCGATACTAAATCAGCCAGATCGGTTCTCCACCGGCGTAACATCCCCGAACGAACCTTGAGGAACGTTATTTCGCGCGTTTCTTGCGGCGGATCCGCGCCGTTCCAGCGCGCAAATCGTATTTTTCGCTGAGGGATTCCGCTACGCTCAAGAACAATGGGACTTCCTACTTCTTTCTCTGGTCTCTGTCGGACCGCCACGGGGGCCTCCGATAAATTTCAACGTGTGCACCATCTACGCGCCGACGGAGGCCACAGCGACGCTCGCGCGTTTAATAACGCATCCGCGTGCACGTTCCCGTTCGCAGGTGTGAGAAGAGCAAACAGACCCGCTTTCATTAACGTCGCCGTAATGCGTTAAGTGGAACGGAGTTCCTGATGTCGCTTTTGACAGGGCGATGTTTGAATAAGTCGCACGTGGAGAACGATAACACACGAGATTCCCGAGGGGTCTTGCGAAAATTCTTGCGTTGCATCCTAAAATATTTAGAATCCCGCGCTCGCTTTTATTAAATCCACTTAAATTTGAATCCATGTAATTAGAAAATTATCGGCCAACTGAGAAACATTTCTCTCCCCGTTGTGCAAAATAATTTCTCGAAAGAAGAAGATATTTTATTATCGTCCTTGAACTTATTCTTTTTATAAAATGAAATATAGTATGACGGGAGTATATTAATAGATTTGTTTTTAATGTAAATTCTGTGAGCGATAATTCAACATCGTGAAAAATTGATACGTAAAATAAGACACTTCAAGCATCCGCGCGTTCTTTAAGTGAAACGATAGAAGGACATGCATGAAACTGGCGCTTCCGCATGACTCAACTTTATCGTAATTTTCAATTTGCCTCACTGCAGGTTTCACGGGCAAATGCTACAGTCTCGCTTTCTATTTTTGCTACCGGCTTCGCGGAGCGTGTTCTAAAGTTCGGCTCGACCGCTCTCGTTAATTCCCTTAGGCACCGACACACGACCTCCAACGGTCTGCGACGATAATTTCCGCGGCGTCTTGTACCCTTTTCTTCCCCGTCCGCACAAGCCACGGATCTAATCGGGTTGGACGGCCTCTCTTTAAGACGCTGTCCAAACCAGCAGACAGCAACCGAGTACTCACCGAGTACTCGGACGAAAAAGCGGCTCGCGTTTCTTGCGAGCAATTTAAGAGTTTTCCGTGAATTGGTGTGTGCGACTTGTACGTTCGTTTATCTTAATTCTAAAGACGGGTCAGGAAAGAACGACGATCTTTTGTTCCCGCGCTCATTTGTTCGACGACACGAGAGCGCCGTCTCGTCTTTCTCGTTAACGTCAGGTATCTCTTGAATGCGTTTTCCCCGATGACGTATCTCGCTGTTTGCTCAAATGCGTTTTGTTTTCATTTTATACACGGGCCGGTATTTTTTTTTCTTGTCATTGTCTTTCCCTCGGTTTGTACACGTGACGGTGTTGTTACACACGAAGACGTTACGCGCGAATCGAACGCTCGAAGAAAACCGCGCGTGATCGAGCAATTCCGACCGGATCGATAATCATCTCTACCCGGAACAAGTCGATGACGCGGCGCTGCCGCGTCGAAACTTGCTGTAAAATTTCCCGTCGTAAAAGCGGTGAAGAATGGGCCGTGATTTTATAAAACGCGTGTTACGTGGGCAATAATGCCATCGGCACGATGACAAAACACATATTACGGCGGCAAAATAAAGCCCGAACCGCGGCCGCATCCGCGTTCGTTAAGTGGACGATTGTTCGTCGTTAACGAGATAAAAAAGAAAATGAGATTCCAGTTCGTTGAACTCTGTCAAATGAAGTTGAAACTAAGGATAGATATTACATCCCTCCTGCTTTGTCCCGTCTCTGCCATCTGCGTTTGTTGTAAAATCATTATCTGCGAAATAAAACGAGCGTAGACGCGAGACAGGTTGTCGGAACGTGTTTTTTACGCTCGCCACTTTTTTCCTTCTTTTCGCACATCGCGAACGAAGCGGATATCGACTGCATATCTATCATGCGCCTTTGCGTTTCTGTCGGCAATAAATACGACGATTGATAATTATCGTTGGCTTTTTCGCTCGCTTAAGGTTTTTACACAGTTATCACGTACGATGGTCTGCGAGCGACTTTTTATTATTTAAGCAATGCGCGATTTGCAATCCGTTTGTCAACGTGGCGATACAAGGAAAAACAAAAGAATGCGGAGAATTGCGCTAAGTAAAACGAATGATGAGATATTAACGCATAAGTAATGCATATATTAACGAAGTTATTATCCTTTTCGAGCGTTCGTTTGTTTCTCTACCCCTTGAAGTCTAAAACTTTCCTTGGGAGATAGTATAGATGAGTAAACATCCCAAGAAACTTAGGAGGAGAAGAGGAAGAAAAGGAAAGAGAGAGAGAGAGAGGGGGAGAGAGAGAGAGAGAGAACGCGGGAATTATTATTCGCAAAGAGAGTCATCAGTGGTAAGGCTGCAGTAATCAACGGCGTAAAATGCTCGAATGTGATACAGCTTTTTCACAGAAAAGTATTTCTACGTTTTTGCGTAATTTCTGTTTATTGTCATTATTCGCATAATATTATTCCTAATCTTTCTATATTTAAAAATGGAATGTCACACTTTCTTAAACATATCGTCTTAATGGACAAGACAACGAATACTATGCTTATTCTTTTATTATTTTAATAAATAAACTTTTTTTTTATGAATTAGATTCAATTTGAATTTTTTATTTATAGCCAGAATGCAGAGAATAATTGCCTTCCAATTAAATATAATAATAAATGATATTTTAAATAATCGATTTAAGATATTGTTCAACGTTTAAATGATACTTGGCACAACGTTTATGCCTTGCTAAATGCTCATGTCCTTTACAAGTTTTAATTGGCTTGAATCAATGAATGGAGAACCGCATATTTAATAATTATATAAATTGCACAGATTAATGTTATATGAGATAAAAGTGTTTAACTGTTTAATTTATAAAGAATTGTCACCTAAATGAAATGCATTACACTATAATCATGCACGAGATCTCGCCATTATGAGACGCTGTAAAATGCACTTCGATCAATTGTAAGATAACAATCAGCATCTAAGTTACAAAAAAAACTATCTGAGTATTTCAATATTACAGTTATCTGATGCAAAAATTTTGAAATAAACAGATCAAAGATGCATATATATTTATATGTTTATTTACTATAATTAAGTAATTATGATTGAATATTTTAAATAATATAGAAAAAATAAAGATAACGAAAATTCTGTGATGGTACTTGCGTTATTAATGTGAAACACGCAAAGCCATACGCTGTTTTTTAAATATTTGCAAATAAAATACGAATGGGATATCGAACTAATTATCTTAATTGAATACGCATCTAATGACAATATCGATAAAAATTTGAACAAAGTTCTTTGAACAAGCATAATGACTGCTGAACGAACATATTAATGATTACTGATGTTTGTCACAACTGATTTGATTGCAAAAATGATTTCGCTAATTATGAAATGGATGATTAGATCATCCTTCGGATTTAAAGATAAATCGGTAACGATAAAAAGAGATATGACCTTTTTCACGCGACTTACTAAGGATCTTCTTTTATTAACACGTAAGTGGCAAGATTTATAGATAGATAGTAAATCTTATTATCTATCGCTTTATTATATCTATCTATGTAATATTTATAGATAGATAATAATTAAAATAATTATATTCTGCCGCAAATAGTCCACATATTATGTCATGTATGTTAATTAGCGAGAGAGAGGCGGTAGCGTTTTGTATCATTTGTGCCTCCATTTATATCTCTTGTGTATCTCGTGTATATCGTTGTTTCGTCACGTCAAGAAACACAATTTCCTGTTACAAGAACATATTTAAAGAGCATTGTTACGAGCTGGTGCATCGCTTGCGAAGCGATTATTAGTTATGCTTGGCATACTTTTTGTCTTTGCTCGCATGATACGCTTGTTAATTAACTTATGCACACAATTTCATGGTAGTTAGACACCGAAGAACACTATCAGAATTTCTCCGAGCGGCCTCTCTCGGCATGGTTAAAGTATTCGCGGATCAACTTTGTCATTAACGGATAAAATAATGACCGGCGAAACACAAACTCGAAGTCGGATTGATCATTAACCCGGCAGTTGACAATGCAATTAATGGCTACGTCGTCTTGACGCAACGTTCATGTTACGTAAGCACGTACGAAATTATTGTACCGCGGTGCGCAAACACTGGCTTGTCATCCCAAGCCTCCTGCATTCAGGAATAATCCTTATTGTTGTTCCACGCTTAATGAGTCGCTGTCTTATCGGTCACGCTTAAAGATCATAACTGGATTATATTTTACGAATTATTAACACGGACAACGTGTTGCTTGTATAATAAGTACACGAATACATGAATGTATGAATGCATGAATGCATGAATTTATTATAGCTGTTCTCTCAATGTAGTTCACTTAGATGAATCAAATTTCTCTCTCTCTCTCTCTCTCTCTCTCTCTGATCCGCACGCCTAGGTCGTATGTTCCAGAACAGTCGTTCTCTACGTTATGAACATTAAGGCGAGCCCGTCGTTATGGGGCAGTCTGTACAAATAGTACCTTCTTCTCTCCCTATCTTTCTTTCCATTTTTTTCCCGCTTCTCATTTTTTATTAAGGACGCATAACTCAGCGTGTGCGACGCGCCGCTATCCATCGATTTTATACACGCGTCGCTCTCGTCTTTAGTGCTTGGTCAGAAAAAATGGCAGTGTCGCATAAAAAAAAGGTATATCGTTGCCATTAAATCCGCGACCCTGTTTATTGGTTAATGTACCGGCGGTCCATGACGCGAGAAAGCACCCATGTTCTCTCGTCGCGAGATAACTTTCTCTTTTATCTCGACTCCGGGCGATTTCGTTTTACATATTTATATGCAGCCGTCGTCACGATTTTAAATAATTAATGGGATAGCGATCAAAGTGTCGTTAACATCCGACGTTAAAGAGTACTTTTATTAGCTTCGCAGTTTTTCGACGTCGACGTAAAAGAGGCCTAATGAAAGGGGGAATTAGTCTACGCGATGCGGGCGTAAGACGCGCGGAATGAAAAACACGCGATAATTCCCTCGCGCAAACGTCGCGGTCGAAAGGGGAAGGAGAGATGAAGAGAGAAAAGATCTGAAAGAGACCGCTTGAATACGGCAAATCCCGTCTTACGTCGGAAAGAAATAGCGACGCTACGAGGGCGACGTTACGTTGCCGACGCCGACGTGAAAATACACGGGCGTCAAAGGGTTCACGGAGGAAGGGCTAAAGGCGCGACGGTACTAGAGGGTGCGCGCGGAAAACCGACACCGGTCGACGCCTCGTACATGCTCTTTTTCAGCATGTTACAGGAGAACGTCGCACGATGGCTTCTCTGAATTCACCCGGGGCAGATTACAGTCGACGCTGAAAGCGCAAAGCGCGAGGCGGCCCGATAAAAAGAGGAGAAGAATTTCCAAGATCGCGGCCCTACCTCCCCCTCACCCCCTTCGCGTTTCCTTCTTTTGTCCGCTGTAACTGTCGCGACGATGGCTCACGAGAAAAACCGCGGAAGCCACGTCAATACCGGCCGTTTCCGCGTCAACGTGACAACGGAAATTTGATCGCGTACTTTTCGTTTCACGAAGTCTTCGTCCACATTTCAGTAGGTAAAGTGAGGGGAGTCAGGTAGATTAAAACTGACCAAAAAATCGACTTTGAAAAATTTTATTAGAAAAATAAAAATTTACAAAAATAATATGTTTAAAATAATTTTTTGAGCATTCTAACACTTTTAAAAATCAATCTGATGAAAAAGATAAAGAGAAATATAAAATCATTCAATTTATCCTTGTGATTCTCAATTTAGAAGGTTCGTTTAACTGGGATTCTCTCTGAGAGAGCAACCGAGATAGCTTGTGTGTTATCTTGTTAGAAATACATTTGTAAGAATTAATCGGAGAAGAGATAAGCCAGTTTGTCGGTGTCGAAAATCTAGACGGATTTCGTCCCAATGTTATTATTACTTAATTCTTGAGATTGAAAATCGCGCGAATCTTATTGATTATCCGATAGGAAAATTTTGACATCAGACATTCGTGACTATAAGATCAAACACACTAGATTGCAGCGATTATTGGCGAATCGGAAGTTCTGATCTACTACGATACGCAGTTGCCGTCGAACTCTCTCTTTCCCCTTCTCTCCCCTCTTTCTCCCTGTCTCTCTCACCAAGCTTCTTCCTTCGCTCATTCCGCGGTAACTCGGGAGCTTTGCTTAAGCTAAGCTTAAATAAGCAAACTGTCGCGTAGGTAGCTTCGGCCAACGTTTCCCCGCCCTCTTCATCAACTCCGTCCGAGCTCTGCAACTTTTTGGCGGATAGTCTGTGCTAACTGCCGAGTTAACTCACGAGGAATATTGCCGTAAGTCGTCAGCGAAGAAGCCACGAATTTCCTAATAACGTCTTGACTGTCCGTTAAAACTGAAGGCAAATAAGTTCCGCGACTACCGAAACTTGGGAATCGTCGGGTATCCAATTTGAAAAAAAAAAGATTGTTTTGTCAAAAGGAAAAGTTGCGCGCGGCGTTTCTACTTTCTATTTTCATGATAATTTATATTTAAAAAAATCACGCGTTCAATAAGTTGATAAAAATTTGATTTACGTCCACGCAAAATCACATTAAATTAACATTATTCGTCTGAAATAATTTCCAATTCTTGTTAGTTTGAGCTTTAAATTGTGTTACATTATTAAGGATTTAAATTTTTAATTATGTTTCGGGTAAAGTAATGTGATTACGTTAATCATTAAATCGATCTGTTCTCTTAACCACGCTGGGAAGTTTTTATTAAGATAAATTGATATACTATGTATATATAAAGTGGCACCGATTAACGCTTCTACGCTGTCTTCATTAGCTCTATTCGCAATTAAGAACTCTGCGGAAAGTCGACGCCAAGTATTGGATTATATTAGCGCGTGCTGCGGTGAGATAATGAATAAAGGGAGGATTTCAGTCGCGAGATATTAACTATAGAAAAGTCTCTATTAAAATGAAGAAACAATATTATTCCATAATCAACAACTGTAACATCCAATTTTTGCGATGTTGTAACTTATATAATATTTTCATTAAAGTCATAAATATTTTACGCTCATTACTTGAAGGCTCTGGAAATTGATTATAAAAAAGTTCTAAGAATGAAGACGATAAGAAAACGATTATGGATTAATAATAATGTATTTTAATAATGTATTTGTTTTTTTCACTTTATTGATTTTATGAAGCGTATGATCGAAGAATTACAAGTTTAGCACGCGACAATAAAAACGTAATAATTGTCGAGCGAAGTCGACACCCCTAAAATATCTCGCTTGTTTAACGAAGTATTATTGACGCTCACCGTTTCGTTATTTCACCGGGAGTTCTTTGCACCGCTGTCGCTGTCACTCGACGGAACCGAGAAAGCCGCGGAATAATCACGGAAACACCGATAGGATCGCCGAACAAGCGCCGATCCAATAATACCACGATGCCCGGGGGAATGTGGAAAAGCTCTTGGACGACATCGTTCGACCATCGCTGCGAGCGTGTTTCCGCAAAACCGAAAGCTGAGCCCTCGCGGTAGATTTGTAGGATGCTTCAAGCTCCGGTTCTCAATTCTAAGTGTCCTTCCTTGTACAGCCGGAATTCTAATGGCGCGCTGCGTCCCTTGTGTACAATATCAATATGTACGTAATATACGAGACGCGCGCGCGTACAATAAGATCTCGAAAGAATATAAATTTTCTTCTTTGAATCCCCCGGGACATTCTCCTGAGACAAAAGAAGGCGTGTTCGCGGATTTAATTAAATATCGCGATATCTTCAAAGCGCCGTTATGAAAAGATTCCGAGGGATAATCATCCGCGCCATTAGCAGACGATATTATTGCAGTTGTCTCTGGAATTTGCGACGCGGGATTGCGTCGGATTGCGAAAGAGGTGTAAAAATGATCACCTTTACGTGTTACAAGTGCAACGTGTTTCCTCTTCCTTCCCCTACGTATCGAATGGAAAGTGCGATATGATCGCGGCGTGTGTAAGTAATGGGGCGCATTATTGTACTCTCCGCTAAGTTCCGCGCGCGGTGAGGATTATAAACGCCTGGTGTATCGCATGTGCCGTACATAAATGATGCACGCGGCATGCACGCCACTCAAGCGATGCCCGCGGTCAGAATAGCCTGAAATATTCAATGGCCGCGCGATTATTTCACAGTGGATTTTACCACGCGAAAGTATAAATCGGTTTACAGCTTATTAAATCTGATTCTACATCCGCCATCTACTTCGAACGCCGTTCCGCTGTCCCTTCTCCTCGGTTGTCGACACGAACAATATCCTCCTGTACGTGCAATTTTTATGATCGATAGCGTGTTGTGGATTCTTCTGTGAACGCCTACCTAAATGCGCCTCGTTAAATTCAACGTTCGCCATATGCGTGGACAAGCACCTCCAATTTTGGTGAATCACGCGAATTTAACGAATTCGATGATTTATTAGAAATTTGTATCAAGAACGGTAGCCTTCGCGTGCGAAGCGTCCCTCATTTCCTTTGGACTATAAATTCTTCTAAGTCCAAAGACGAAAATTTCGAGTTGATTACAATTGTATTGAAGTTGCAAATCTTTTTAATTAATTAAAAATAAATTTAGCAGAAATTGGAAACCACAAAGCCCAGAAATGGCGATTGGTTCCACGTTACGTAATTATCTTCACATAATTTTTGCAGATTTTAAAGACTACAAAAAAATATTCGATATATTGTTTTTGTAGCTATTAGAAAAGATATAGAAAAAAAATATTTTTTAAATAAATCGTAATCGAGAAAAAGAGAGATGGAACCTTAATGCGCATCGTATTTTTCTTAACGACTCATATCGGAAAATAACGTCTTGAGGAAGATATACATTTAATAACGTTCCTGTTTATTTAATAAATCGGCTAATCCACCGGCGCGCATAAAGGGTTTGCGGAGCACGTAAACGCGACTGGTAAACGCGTGACGTGGTGAACTAACTAGGTGCAATTTAAAAAATCGAAAACAGTGTTTCTCCATTAACGGAGGAACATATCCTCCAGCGGTTTTGCGAAAAATCAAGAAGAGCGCACGTATATCGAAATAGCTCGAGGGCTAAGCGGAACAACATCGCGAGGACTTCCCCGAGATAATATTGTCTTTGCGGTCCTTGCCGAGCTTAGTGACTTCGATGCCGGGTTTAAGAACCGAACACACAACCGAAGAACCTCGTGCTACGGGTGTTTTCACCCGTAATATTTGGACTACTTCGAGACCCCGACATCCCCCAACGAGCGCGCGCGCGGATTGCCCTGTACTTAGGAAACCAATAAAAATACCGATTACATTTTCACGCACGCAACAATTACAACACGCGAACACTTCGACATTTGCTTGTAATTGGATGTGTTTAACGCGTTATTGGTATCGCATTATCGTAGCGTATCGAGTTCTCTAGACAATTTCGTTTCTGTGGAATTGTACTATCGCATACTAAAATAACAGATTATTAATTATCTTCTTTCCTCCTCTCTTTCTCTCTTTCTTTCTTTTTTCCTTTTTAATTTTTAATAAATCGATTTCACAATTACGATTTAAATGGAAATTGATTTGAATGTACAGTTTTATCGCTTGATTGTTCTCTTGTTGTTTAAAACGTCTATTTATATATAACAATCAGTGCGCGATCACGTGATCCTATTGTTAATTGTAAGCGCATACCTATCCTGTGAATAGCCAACCTATTAATCGATCGAGGTTGCAATGACCGAACGAAAGTTTTGGTCTAGCCGCAATCTAGCACGGTTAGGTTTGATCGGTATGTGATTAAACCTAATCGCGAAACTCGAAGCGTAGCTCGACCGCTCGTTGCGACTTAAAGCTCCTTTAATGATGAAAGAAGAGAAATTACGCGCTCCAACATCGGCATCTGATGCGCCAATGTGGGTTAACGAGCGCTAGGAGGTATCGCGCTTCGGATCTGAAAACTACGGAAGAGCAATTCGAGGGGGTAAAAGTTATGGGCTCCGTGGATTTCGCGGGATCAACGATGTGCCGTGCGTCGAACTCGCTCGGAAGCTCTCGCGGCGAAGATCGCGCGGCATGCCGGAGCAAGAAGAAGTCCGTTATCTCTCTTCAGCGAGATCGTGGCGTCGCGATAGCTACACCGCCATCCAATCGCGGTGACAATTCGCGACAAATCCCGAGGATTTTGCTTCAGCATGAAAAAAAAAGCGTGTGAAAACAGAAAATCGTGGAAACAGTTGTCTCTAACCACATTTTCCGCCGTTAACGTACATATAACTCGGAATTGTCGCTTTGTCTTTCGGATATCAAGATCTGAACTCCTTAGGAATTCTATCAATTGTCCTCGATAATCAAAATAATAAAAACAGAAATAAGGAAAATGATGGAAGTTTCTTACATCCATCGGTTTTTTCACACTTTTTGGTAGACCTAGTCTAATTTATAATTTTTATACGAATTTTAAAATATGATTTTGTAATATTATATCGAATTTCCGAGTGACTCTGCGTTTTATTTCCGTTTGTGCTTACAATGGCCGCCTCGCGCGGCAAATCCCCGATCGACCGTTCGAATCACGTCCCCCGTAATTTTGCTAATTACTCGGGGGTTATCTCGTTCGCTCGCAAGAAAGTACTGGCGCGGCGCGCATCATCCGATCGATCAATAACGCAAAACGCATGTCGAAAGCGGGAATCCTCGAACCGGACCCTCTATCGCGCATGGCGGCAGCGGTAGATTCGCGATAACTCCGAACATGCAATTACCGTCGAAGTGGATTTCGACTCATCCCCCTTCGTCCCTTTTCTCGCCCTCTGCCTCCTGTACTCTTCCTACGCTATCCGTACGTTCGAAGGTGGAATGTACCGAGCACTTCACTCGTCGAGCTCTTTGGCTCGTAGATTCGAATTCAAATTTGCGAAAGCTTCTCTATCCTCACTTCGTCCGGTGTTCTACGGCCCCCCCGCAATACCAATGATGCCAATCGCATCCGTTCGGTCCAATCGGCCGGAAATAATTGTCGACCTTCCATGCGCTTTCCGCTCTTTTGGCGGAGAGAGTTTTGCGCGCGTCGCAGATTTTCGACGTCTACATGTTCAATTAAAAGGCGATGTTAATTAAAATATATTGACACGTCCGGCGGAATGTGGCGTCGCCGAAGTGATCAATTAATTAAATTTTATTAATGGCGCGTATTTGCGATTATAATGCGGCTCTTGACTGCGCGTGCAATCAAATGAGGATCGAAAACAACGTTGATCTGTGCAGTGATGCGTCGAGAGCACGCGTAATTATTTTTGCCTCGTTCATTTCGATGTCGTTATTTGCAGATGTAATTGATTTTTTCTGAATTGGAGCGAAATAACTGTTTAAAATAATATTCTGTAAAAAATCATTGCGATACGTATTTAGATATGTATCCAACAATCGGAAAGTTATTGAAATCAAATAACTATTATTTTGAGTAGAATATACATATCAAACCATTTTTATTATTAATATAGTACAAAAAGAATAATATTTATGAATTAGTAAAAAGACAGATATTGTAAGAGAGCTGAAAATTGTAACCATATTATATTCGACATTTCGAAGATCTCGTTTTAATCTAGCGCAGCAAATTCGATACGAGCTCCTAATTGACACAAGCTGCACTTACGAGATTCAAGAGTTTTACGGCGACGAGTTGCCGCGCTCGAAGCTACTCTGGCCTTTAGTACTCTTTCCATAAAGCAAGAATGCTCTTCCATACGGCGGAGAGAACTTCGAACTGTGCGACGGGTCGAAGTACGTCGTTTCCGCTGCCTTTGCTGTGCACGGCTTCCACGAAGGACGTTGACGACCGAAACGGGAAAGGTATGCACTCTGGCGCTTATCTGGCCACGTCTGCTCTTAGCCGCATTTGCCTTTAAAACTGTCGAAAATTTACGGTTCCTTTGCCTTGCGCCTTGCGCGCTACTGGCGCATGTTTATTGCAAAACTTCCCCCAGTCGGAGTAATACTCGTTAGGGTGGCGAAAACATTTACAGAATAGAAAGTGAGATACGTTAATGAAGGACACGAAAGGTACTCGTTAAACCGGAACTCCGTCAGTGGAGAATTTAAATGCTAGACGCGTGAAAAAGGGGAAACACAGGGAGGAAAGCAAAGGGCACGAGATTAGACGGATTATTTTTGCGGAAAGCGCAGCCGCGCGGCACGACTATAATTCGAAGAATTAAAATTTTACTTGTTTATTCTCCTCTATTCCAGCATTTCATTATTTTACTCTACGTCTATTTTACGTAAGCGAAAGTATATCTCGGAAAGTTGAACGTTCGATTTTCTTTTTATGAACATCCACCTCGTTTGTTATAATTTACCCGCGGATTTGTCCGCGTCGAGGAACCGCGAAGTAAATGAGATTAGCCAAATTACAAAAACGTTGATGTTCGAACTGGCTCGTAAATTCACTCAGTAATCATGATGCGAAGCGAACGCAACTCGCTTTTTCGCGATCCTGATTATTAACGTTCTCCAGCGACGAGGTTATCCGCGGCGAAGGTCTCCGAGCAGCGGCGCGATACAAACAGTTTTCTTCGCCAACCTTCGCCTTATGATTTTTCGTCTTGAACCGCGATCTCGCATTCAAGGCGCATCGACGAGATGGTTACTGGAATACTTGTTGAGTCGCTTAATGGGTCCGAGGAAGGCACGGGAAAGTTGCCCCCGACAATTTTTCACTCGACTAAGTCCCCGAAACTCCACTCGATTCCAGATTGCTCGACTTGTTCGAAGTTCTCCGTGATAGCCTTAAGAATCCGACCGATATTCCCAACGACAACCCTCCTCGCTCTCCCTCGCCGGCGTATGAATATACGTAAGACGCTAAAATGCAACATTGCGGCGCCAGTATGCACCGACTCCTTGATGAAAACTTTCATCGCAGCTCGTTCCCGACGATTCTTACAAACTTGTTCTCTCCTCGGGAGATCCGAACCTGTCGGCGAACTTTGGCTCACGAGGTGAGACTAGAAGAGAAGGGGTTGCTGCAACAATTATACCGCGTTCTTTCGCTCGTTTCGAATCAGGTTATTTGCGAGGCTTCTGAGATTTATTCGTGTGACAATTGAGAAAGTGAATAGTATCGATGCGAGGGAAATTAATATTAAGTGGCAGCGGTGGATGCAGTCATAACGCAAAACGCACGATTAATAGGTAATCAAATTCGAGACATGTGATGTGTACCTATTTCAATTATGACATTTGATGCGAGCTGCCAATAAATCGTGATATCACGACTGTATTAAATCAAAGTCAAATTGAATTATGCGCGTTGAAGACGCTAATTTGATACTATCGATGGTACGTCAAATACGCCAATGCTCTGATAGTCGAAGTTGAGATACGATACGTACTCGTCCGAACTTGTCGTTAGGATCATATCAGATTTGTCCGCATTTAAGTTTTAAATCCCATTGCGGTAATTAACGTGGAAAACTCGCGTTCCGCAGAGCGGTACGATGAAATATTTATTCGAGCGGGCGGGCCAACAAGCTGAAAACGCATTCGCAAAGCCCGGGCCCGTATGTAGTAACGAACGCGTAATTGCGTGCACCGACCCTCGTAATTAAGCTCGCCGAAGTACTCTTGATTATCACGAGGATTAGTCTGATGAGTCTGACCGTTTCATTTCGCAACCCAAGTCAAACGCGGTTACATTGACAAGCTGATGTCGCTCCTTGGATCCGGATGCGGGTAATCCAGGTGTATTGTGGACACAACGTTCCCTGCTAATTGATCACGAAGATTTGCAGAAACGGTATTAATATACCGAATAATCGATTGCTTTGTTGCACAGTTGGAATCGGATTATTATGAAACGGCATTATTGAAGTGGATTACTATAAGTATTATTTCCGTGAGCTGTATTTGTATAAATCGATATAGAAACGTAAGAGGAACGAGAACAATAATGCTTTCGAGGAAACGTAGCGTGAAAATTAATTGCATTTATTGATTGAGCGGGTAATATAATGATACATCGAGTTCGTAATTTTATATCTTGGTTACATCATTGTTTTCAAAATGGCTATCCATTAAATTTATGGGAATATAACTGATTATAATTAACTCTCGTGTATAATCTCTTCTGCGCAATGTATTTAACAGTGAAAGAACGATGTAGATTGCTTTGGCCGAGATGATTTCTCGCAATTTCTTCGCTCCATCTCGTTTTACCTCTTCTATATAATTACACATGTGCGATTAAGATAGATTTTATTTAGGAGGAGTCATAATTCTCTTTTAGTGACACGATAAGATTCTGTCGTGTGATGAACGTATATTTAGTTTGAGATGAGTTGCGACATCAAAAAGAATGAAGTGTACATGCCATATAGATTTAACTGGCTTCGGAATGCTTTTCGTTAATCGGGTTCGCCTTCGCTCGGCGGAAATTTGAAATTGGTAAATTAGTCATAAATCACCGTTAATTCCGGAAGAAACGAGCGTGGTTCTTACCGCGTTTCTCGATCACGTCGGCAATATTCCCGTTTATCGCGCGAATTAGTCGGATGAAACTGACCGTTTCGAAGCTCGCGTCGAACGCAGTCACGTAGATCGCACGCCTTCGTATATCCGCAAAAAGCCGGGGATGGGTGTCTGGGTGCTAGCTGATACCAGCTAGCAGGGAGCATGTTGAAAGCATTAGGAAGTTTCTTGCGGCCCTCCCCGGTAGAAATTAGAGGCAATCATTCTCGGCTTAACCGATGCACGGTTCGAACGGTTTTGCTTGCAGCCCGCCCCTCTCGAAGAAGGACGGGGATGGTCCTTCTAATAATGGACAAGACCTTTGCACCGCCGCGCCGGTTGCGAGACACTGCGATTGTTTTGCGAATGCCGCGCGATAATATTCCGTGAAATATAAGGCATTATCATCGATTGCCTGAAATTGCCGATGTACCCAAGTTATTCGTGGAACATATCTCTGTGCCTGTAATTATGTTATCACAAAGATATCAACAATTTTGCAAGTTATATTAACATTTTTACAATAACATCAGTATTATTAAACTCAGGAATTTTCTTGAGTTTGCACTTTTAGCAAAAATGTGATTGCAATGAACGAAGCATAAATAAGAGATAAAGTAGGGTTTTGACTATTTCAGCGATTTGCGAATAGAAATGCATGCACGTGGAATTATTAGTTAAAAAGAGGTCGTTCTGTTGTGAAACTGCCATTCTTTAGCGATTTATTCTTTCTTTATGCGGTCTTGTAATGTATTCGGAAACGTTCTATTTGAATATCTTCTGCTAGTTACGTATGCCAAGTTCATCCAACTAAAGACCCCGATTTCTCCTTAATTGAATACAATTCCACTTACAGAAATTTGTGTTTACCTTCTCTAAACTTCCTCCATATTAAATTACGCTCACTTTTTCAAGTCGTTGAAATTTTACTTTGAAACGTTTACGTATGTTCTCATTATTTATGTTCTCATGTTCGCAATTATTTCTTGCGCAACTTAAATTTATGCATATATATTTTAAAATATTTGAATGGAAATCTAGTAATGCGGATGGCAATTTAAAATAATTTAGCTTAAATTATTTTAAATAATTTTAAATTATTTAAAATAAATATATTTTAAATTATTTACTTTTTAAACACTTTTAAATGTGTGTGTGTGTGTGTGTGCTTTAAAAGTTTTATTACGATATAATTAGTATATTGCAATGTGATATTAATACAATCAGGGATTAAGAACTCATGAGAAAATCGAGTTTTCCAAAAATATTCACTGCATAATTTTACAATGAATTCTACGATTTTCTGTACATGTTTCAAATTAATAAATTATAATTACGAATTTGCAATAATGCTTCGTTTCGTTTTATTAAAGTTCATCTTTTTACATCGTAAATGCTTGAAACAGAAAAGAATTTTTCGGATCAGACATTTTTGGCCGAGAGCGTTGAATAATGATTCGCGTTAACTCTCGAAGCGTCTCACGACGACAGTTGCGGCGCAATGTCGTAACATCGCGGCGACGCTGAAGTAACGCGAGAACGACCAGAACGGACGAGCCGGAAATAAATGCCCGGCGCGGTGCACCTCGTCACCGAGGCAGATTACCAAGGCAGACCCATCGGATGTAGAGCGAGCTGGATGTGTGCGCCTGTTACTCGCTCCGGAAACGTGGAAAGCGTGAAAGATCGCTTCCCCGCGCGAAAGTACTTTCCATTTAATCACGCGGCGGACTATCCGCTACGTAGGTAGGTACGTAGGTACATCTGGCGCGGAGGTGCGACGTTAATTGAATTAGAGAATGGAATTAAGTTAACAATTTCGTGTCCGAATGGCCCGACTTCTACGACCGTGGCGATTATCTGTAACCGACTACTCGCCATCGTGCGCCCGAAGTAGCCTCGTACTACTCGTCGTCGTACATTCGCGACCCTATTACCTCCGTCCGCCCAGCCGGTGGACCGATATTAAATAATACGTTAGCGCGTTTTTTTTTTTTTAACGTTCCGAGAATAGCGAAGTTATTCTGCACGTCGAAGACGTATCGTGCAGAATAACGAGCACTTACGCTGATGAAATTACATTTGAAATTCCGCTGAAACTTCTGCGCGCGACGCAATCGGCGTATGTAAGTTATTCTCGTATGCCGAATCACCTGCGCTTTCCCATCCCTCCTCCGTCTGTCGACGACAACTTTATTAGCTTTTAATTACATCGCTCGGCGTAAAATATTCTCGAGTTAAGCGATGTGTCAAGGCGATATTTCACGTTTCGCCGCGCTTAATGACTCCTATCGCTTACGAAAGAAAGATATCGCGGGAAACAAATGTGTGAGTCACATGGTGCTTTCTATGATTCAATCAGAGCCGCATGAATAAACGATCGCGGGCAATGCAAACGCGATCGCGTTATAGTCACTGCCGATTTAATAAATAATTTTCGATGTCGCCCACGTCGTAAATTCTTGTGTGTTAAACGCATTATCTTGTCATAAAATTACAACTGTGTTACACAAGAGGACATACGGTAGCGCACGATGACGACAAAAGCTCATTATGTTCACTCCTATTGCGGTTTGCCATAATGGAAAATTACAGGCACACATTTCATAATAATGTATAATATCATCTGTTTTATTATCACGTGCAGTTTTGAATGCTTGTCGGATCTCGCCGGGATTGTATTGAAAATTGAGAACAGATACTTTCTCGAGCGTACCATTACTTGTTTCCTTTGTTGAATAAATAGTTGGAAACAAATTCCGTAAACTTTTTAAACTTTCTGCCAATGCATGACACGTGGTGATAAAGTCGAGTATTTCCATTGATATTCTTTTCTTCTTTAAAAGTCCGTTTTATTTCTTTCTTTAAATGAACTCTCTAGCCGCCCTTTATAACTCTAGATGTAATAAATTTTAATTATCATCAAATTAAATCAATATTAGATAAATAACATATAAAGAGAGAGAAGTCACGTCGCATTACATGATAATTAGTCTATCAAGCAAGTGACTTGCCATCGCCCTTTATAACTCCAGTAACAAATTTTAATTATCATCAAACTAAATCAATATTAGCTAAATAATACATATAAAAAAAGAGGTTACATCGCATTACATGATAATTAGTCGTCTATTAAGCGAGTGACTTGCTAATATTCATGACCCCCGATATAAGATTGATTTATTCCAAAGAACTGGACGAGCAGTCCCGTCGAATGTCGGAAATAATTTATTGTAACGTCCGTCAAGTTGATTTGACGAATACTTTCGTATGAAAATCGAAAGCGGACGCAACGCGTGTCACAACGCAATTTCGCGGATATCAACGCGCGGATAAAATGCATAGTTAGTGGACGCGTCGAACGCACGGGAGGGTCGTTGACGTTACGTCTATGCGGAACGAATCGTGACGTTATCTCTGACGATGGAATTAATTATTGGAAAGCGCCGGACGGTCAATTACTCGCGGTTTTAATTAGCCCCGAAACGTTTCTACCATGCCCGAGTGTTGTGCCATTGCCAAATACAGTCTGACACCATCGGCACGTATAACACCGTTCCCGCTTATCATACATCTATCGTCGCGTTCCGCATTATTCTCCGTTTATCGCACTCGTCACACGAGACACGTCGTCTCAAAACCAAAGCTCTAATCTGTTGCGATCGGGGGGG